>CH002948.1:102919-122450 GCA_000149265.1 Ciona savignyi
TTTATAAATAACTGCAAAACGACGTAAAGGTATTTTTCATTTCAAGTACTTTGAATATGCATATTTAAATGTATACAATATGTAAAACACATCACATAGCATACCTGCAAATTTTACCACCTTTTCTACAGGAACTTGAGTGTTTTTGACTGTGGGTTTGCAATTTACTTACCTTTTCGTGAAGTTCCGGATCCACGTTTTTATCCGGAATTTTACAACTGATGTACCTATACACCGTGTGATGTTAATAACATGTCTTTTAATTAAATTTGTAAATGGGTGTTCTTATCCGAATTAGTTTTAATTTTAAAATTATGTAATGATCTATAATTTCACATCTACAATTTTCAACCGCTGTTTAATATGCCGCTATTTAATAATATATAAAAAAAACTACAAATCAGTTTTCATTCGAATCAATGTAGAAGATTTATCATTTACAATATTAAACATAACCACTGCACAATATTAAGAAGTTACTAAAAAAATGTAAAATAAGGTATTCAGAAACTTGTTACCTATCAATAAAGTCAAACACTTCTCCATCGGGACTGATTTTATAGAGCGGGGCGTCTTTAACCCAAAACAACGCGTGAATATGGGGCCAACCTGCAAAATTAACAGAAATTAAAACAAGCATGTCGACATTTATAAATTATGTTTTAGAATTATTCTTACCTCGCATTTGGAATTCAGTTCGAAAAAAAAAGTCCACGATGTGTCCAATAGGTTTTGACTCTGATCTTAAAATATCATTTAGAAAATGATGCACCCTCTGGTCAAACATTCTTGCAGCAGTGACCGGATTGCTTGCAATTAATTTGCAGTAGGTGTCCCAGTTAAGCTCCGGTACTGGTACACCTTGTTGAGCGCAAATTGCCTCCACAATTTCAGGCCATCTTCTATCTGCTGCGGAAAAACTACAAAACCAAGTTGGCTTACCTAGCTGCCGAAGCATGGCGAACAGATCCCTCAAAGTCTTTTCCCAGTATGGTGGACTTCCACGAATCGAATGGAGAGATTTGTATGCTTCGTCTTTTCTTAGCAGTTTTTCAACTGATTCGTCACTTACCAACATTCTCTTGATAATCTTTGTTCCGTCCGATGTACTGCTGGTATTCTTCCTCGTGGCGATAGTTAGAGATGAAGCAACTGTTGTTACTTCGTTGATGAATTGACCCCAAAAAACATATTCAGGGCACGCTGCAAACCTGTTATCATAACTTAAAAGCCTAGTGTTTAAATATCGATTAAAACTTACTTTTTGAGGTCGTTTACCTACGAAAGTGTTTTCTGCATTGGGAAATAATGAAGGAAAACAACTTGCTTCTGATTCCATTGCCTTCGTTGGTTTATTACCTTCACCGGGTGCCAAACAAAGAATCTTATCTTCTGTGTCCAATAGATGTTGGGCAGGGTCCGCCGGTTGAAGGCACGAAACAAGGGGTGTGGTTGTTTGACTTACCTCAATATCTGGTTTACCTGGTGTTGTCTGTGCATTTTCGTCTTGTTGCTTATCTTTCGCTATAAAATATTTGTATTAAAATGTTATTGTAAATTTGCAATATACTTTATTCGAAATAGTAAAAAAACCAACTCACCACCGCTATCATCCTCATCGTCTTTAAAAATTTTATCCAGCAGCTCTTGGTCGAAGTCTAATAAACATGATAACATGTTGGTAAACTTACATTTTTTACTTTATACAGCAGCTAGTGTAAAACACGAAAACCCCACCTTGATTTCCAATAACAGTGTAATGTAAATGGTCGTTTTCAGCTTCATTAATATGATGAATATCAATATCTAAAGTTGATTAATGATATTAATGTTATGATGTGAGTACTCAAAAATGTAGTGCACCCAACATACCTTTAAAAAGAGGATTGTTTTCTTTTAAAAATTCTAATGCTGAATTAACTTTGTTGGGAGTAACTACTTGGTATAGATGATGGCCTTTGTACTCCAATTTACGTTTTAACTTTACTCTCATCAAAGTGTGAGATGCTGCTGATCGTGGAAGGATGGAAGTGGTTTTGCCAACATCCGCATTAACGCATACCACCGACCCATGGATCCCTTTTTGTGCCCCACGTGGAAGAGAAACTATCTTCATAAAAGGGAGAGTTGGAGATATCAGGTGTCGCTCTAAAGTATTCAATTTTTTTAGGGAGGGTGTAATATCTTCTAATTCTAAGCCATTTTTCCAAGCTTGAGGGGGCATCTTTCCTTGCTTCATGTACTTCATGCAGGTGAAGCATATCCACTGATGGCCATCAATATTAAAATCTAATACATATGCTTCAACATTTGTAGGATAATCTCTTTTGCAAAATTGCTTCACTTGTTTTGAAAAGAATTCCCGATAGCAGACACAGCATGCATATTTTGGAAGCAGTTTGCAATGAGCTCGAAATACCTCAATGCAGTTTGATATATCCTTCTTTTCTTTGGTCTTTATTGATTGACGAGTTCTAACTTTCTTCACAAATGTTGACTTAAATTCCTCATCAGTGTGATATAATCTTTGAATGCGTTTGGCGGATTGAGAAGACACATTTTTCCGGAATTCAGCATCTTGATAATATTTCTTCTTTATGATGCGCCCCATGGCTGCTTTCTTTATTTCTCTCAACCCAGCGTCTTCGTAACGTATTTTTGATGTCCTCTTTGAAGTCTCTTTTAAAGCAGTTTTAAATTTGGCGTCACTCTCATACTTTTTCTTCATATGACTAGAAGACCGTTGTTTCATTTTTTCTTTAATTTTTTCATCTCCGTGATAACTGTCCAAAACTCGTTGTTTCATTTTGTTTTTAAATTTGTCATCTCCGTGATAACTGTCCAAAATTCGTCGTTTCACTTTTTCTTTAATTTTGTCATCTCTGTGATAATTGTCCAAAACTCGTCGTTTCATTTTTTCTTTAAATTTTTCATCTTTGTGATAACTGTCCAAAATTCGTCGTTTCATTATGGGTCCCATTTGGAAAAATGGGACACATATTGTTTTTGTCCGTTTTTTTTTTTCTTTTTTTTTTTTTTTTCTTTTTTTTCGTCAAACGCTTGACAGGCATGGCATGTCCCCCCGACATCTACCAGAAGGAATAATGGAATCGCAATGAAACTTTGCCATTTGTTAGACAACATGTTCTAGATGAACAGAAACCAAAATTTTAGGAGATAAAATCAGGGGAATTCCCCTGGGACGCTAAAATCCAAAACGGTAAATTTTTCTAAAAAATTCGCTTTTTTGGGCATAGCGCTTGAACGGCAGCTCCAATTTGAATCAGCTTTGGTGAAATGTAAGTGAATTAGTAACTGATTTAACACTTAAAAGAAATAAAAAAATTACCTAGGGAAATACCCTAAAAAATAAGCTTTTGTTCTCAAATCATGATTGTGACAAGCACGCCATGTCGCCCCGACATCTACCAGAAGGAAAAATAGAATTGCAATCAAACTTTGTTATTTGTTAGACAACATGTTCTAGATGAGCAGAAACCAAAATTTTGGTTAATAAATACAGGGGAATTCCCCTGGGTCGTTAAAAACCAAAACGGTATTTTTTTCTAAAAAAATAGTCTTTTTTGGTCATAGCGCTTGAACGGCAGCTCGCAATTTGAATCAGATTTGGTGAAATGTAAGTGAATTAGTAACTGATTTAATACTTGAAAGAAATAAAAAAATTACCTAGGGAAATACCCTAAAAAATAAGCTTTTGTTCTCAAATCATGATTGTGACAAGCACGCCATATCGCCCCGACATCTACCAGAAGGAAAAATAGAATCGCAATCAAACTTTGTTTTTTGTTAGACAACATGGTTTAGATATACAGAAACAAAAATTTTGGGTAATAAATACAGGGGAATTCCCCTGGGTCGTTAAAAACCAAAACGGTATTTTTTTCTAAAAAAATAGATTTTTTTGGTCATAGCGCTTAAACGGATGCTACAATTTGAATCAGATTTGGTGGAATGTAAGTGCATTAGTCACTGATTATACACTTAAAAAACTTAAAAAAATTACTTAGGGAAATACCCTAAAAAATAGGATTTTGTTCTCAAATTATGATTGTGACAGGCATGCCATGTCGCCCCGACATCAACCAACAGAAGTAATGGAATCGCAATTAAAATTTGACATTAGTAAGAAAACATGGTCTAGATATGCAGAAACCAAAATTTTGGGTGATGAATCTAGGGAAATTTTCCTTAGGCCTTAAAAACCAAAACGCTATTTTTTCTAAAAAAATGCCTTTTTTTGGGCATAGGGCGTGAACGGCTGTTACAATTTACATCAGATTTGGTGGAATGTAAGTGCATTAGTCACTGATTTAACACTTAAAAGAAAAATTAAAATTACCAAAGGAAATACCCAAAAAATAGGATATGTTCTTAAATCATGATTGTGACAAGCATGACATGTCGCCTCGACATCTACCAAAAGGAGTAATGAAATCGCAATGAAAATTGGACATTTGTAAGACAACACGGTCTATATATGCAGAAATCAAAAATTTGGTTAATGAATCTAGGGGAATTCCCCTCAGACGTTAAAAACCAAAACGTTTTTTTTTTAATAAATTAGATTTTGTAGCCATAGCGCTTGAACGACTGCTCTAATTTTATTAAAATTCGGTAAAATGTTAAAACATTAGACACTCTGTTCCAATTAAAAAAATAAAACATTTAGGCCTACTTATAGGTTAATTTCCATGAAACGAAGATATGTTTCTGAATTGTGATTGTGACAGGTCTCCACATTATGCTTGTTATTATTTTATGTTAAGGCATGCCATGTCAGCCCGACATCACCCAGAAAAAGTCGTCAAATCAAATTAAAATTTAAAAATGTTCGATAACATGACCTACATATGTAAACACAAAAATTATGTACTAAACATGGGGGGATTCCTCAGAGCCGTGAGAAAATAAATTGGGCTGTTTAAGGAATTTAGCTTTTTTTTTACTGAAGCGTTTGACAAGATGCTTTATTTTAAAATATATGTTAAGAAATGTTCCTAAACCAAACACGAATATTCTTTTTTAACTACGCATCGAAAAGGCGTTTGGTTTAGTAACTTTTAATTCAAGTTATGTGTTTCTGATTCGTGTTGCACATCTTTAAGTTTCTGTATAATTAAAAATAAATATTTATTTCTTATACCGAGATATTTTTTGAAGTATTGGTTCCCATCGGAGTTCCAAAAACCCATAATAACACAAGAATGTACCATTGAAATATGGACATGCCAACAGGATACTTAAAACAAATATGTTGAGATAAAACAACAAAATTATCTTTTTGTTTAGTGACCTATTTAAAAAAACGTTGAAAACCCGTTGAAATTACTTCGGGGAAAGTCTTTCGAGTTGACCTCATTCACGCTAAAATATAAGGTCGACTCGACTACGTTAACAAAGAGTTAAATAATTTAACTTCATAGTGTATGCGGGGGTTCTTTTAGCTGGTGATAGACGCGATACGACAGTGCAATTAAAACCGATTATATGTGTCAAATAGTCATTTACGGCCTAGATAAGCTGAGATATCCGCGCTAGACAAAGTGAGAAATCTTGAGCGGTAAGATAAAGAAAAAAGTTTTATCTGCTATTTAAACTGCAAATGCTGTCTGGTATTTCTGCTGTGTTTTATACTTAATATAGACTACAGTATTATTTACGTGTTTCAATTTATTGTAACATATTTAATAACAATGGGTAAGAAAATGTTAACTGGTCGAGTAACCAAGAACAGAAAGAAAATGGAAAAGCGAAAAAATCGAGCTTACAAGATGATGGAGGTAAACTTTTATATGATATATATGTGTTAATTTGTGACAAATTGTAAGCACAATGGTGTTAACTAGAACTAAGTTTCTTGTTGTTTCGAATTTATTTATACCGAAAAGTTTAAAAAAGTAAATCATTGTACTGGGAATGACCTTTATACTGCAATTACTGTATTCAAGCATTTATTTTGGCTAAAAAATTATCATATTAAAACGCGCAGTATAGGTGAGAAATGGCCGTAAATTTTATTCATCTAAATATAATCTCAGTAAGCTTAAATTGCAAATGCGTGGGGGCAAGGTAGAAAAATATTATTTATTCCTTGTACTAAATCAAATAGCTTATCCGCACAAAAAATGTGGGCAGATAGCGTAATGGATGTAAATTAATAAAACTAATATGTACGGTATAAGACCTGAAATTCATGTTTATTCTGGCAAATGGGAAAATACTATAGAGTTAGGGTTAATCGCCACCTACCGTCGGTTTACACGAGCTACTGCAGTATGTTATGCATGAGTTTTTTAGGTTTAGTACCACTCGATGCTCTGCAAAGGGATTTAAATGTATAAGCGTACTATACTAAAAAGTGGTGCATTAACCTTGTCCGGCCCGGTGGTCTAGCGGTTAAGTGCGTCGCCTTTCAATCGAAAGGTTGCAGGTGCGAATCTGGCAGCAAGCTGGATCGGTTGTGTCCTACGATTGCCCGTGTGATAACCCCCTAGGTTTTCCCATTCACAGGGATAAACATGAATATCCTATCCTAACCTACCAAAAGTTTCGGCAAGGGTGTACACGCCATAGGTTTATACTTCTACGTGATTATTTTCTACTGGTAAAACTGTACTGTAAAAAATGTAACCTGATTTTTAAAATATCAGAATAGTGTTAAACGTTAAAATTAATATTTCGCTATTAGGCATGCGTTTTAGAAGTACCGGTACGTCATTTAATATTATATTCAACTACACAGCTTTGAGAAAAAGTATGCTCGTAAGGTGAAACGTCCGTATATCGAAACTAGCAAATGGCTTATTTAATTACATCTGCAGCCATTAAGCACTCAGCCAGAAATGTACAACACATGGATGAGAAGTAATTTGACAAATTTACGTCTAAATGCTTATTTCCTTTTCCCAATTATCTATATGTAATACATAAAATATACTAGCTTATTTATTACACATAAATATATACTATCCTATAGGCATAGGCGTCGATTTTTTTGCGTTGTAAACCAAAACTGGGGTGGCGCCAAGACGGCATAACTTTATTTAGCTGTAACCAACTTTTAAATAGGCAAAAACTAGCGGACTACGAATCGTTCCCTATAAGTACAATCGCTACGAATCGTTCCCTATAAGTGAATCACTATATATCTTTATAGCACTACGGATTCGTCTTGTTTTTTGATTATTTGGAAGATGCGGCAAGATAAAACAAACACGCCGGCATTCGAATGTGTAGAAAGCCCCTTATTTATATGGAATTATGTTGACGTTGTCGTAATCTCGACGATGGATGGATATAAATAGTAACATTAAAAGAAGTTCCGGGCCTTTTTTCGATTTGCATGCTGTCGCTTTGAGGCTTTTGAGGATTTCTTCGTATTTATTAGAAAAAGATTTAATACACAAAAGTGTTATAACGAAAAAAATATTTATTACTATCTAAGTCCCAAAGTCCAACCCGACTTTATTTAGTAAGGCACAAACAACTTTTCCATTGTTAAAGTTAATTTTCCCCTCCGTGTACTTCTATTAAACGCCCCTTGTCGAACGGAGAATCCGCGTGTTTCTTAGAGAACTCATACGATTACCCACGCCACAATCGCCGATACGAATGTAAGATAATAGGGAAGTGTTTCTTTGAAATGCGATTATCAGGTAACGGCAGAACGCGAGAAATGGATTTATAATGATAATGAGGGCTGTTTTATCTTAAAACAATTTATACAATAACAAATTTCCAATCAAAGATGGATTACCGGCGAGTTAAAATAATTTTGTATTTTAACATTTCCTTTAGCATGTATAAATATAATCTAAAGTTATATCGGTCGTTTTAACATAGGCTATAGTTTTTAAAAGGTTACGTTACGATACTTAGTATAACTTTGGTTGTAATATGTAATATTAAGTTAAAAATCAAACAATTAGCTTGTGAATGGTTGCTTATATTACGTCGGCAATCAAACAATCGACGTGTGAATGGTGCGTATATTACGTTGACAATCAAACAATCGACGTGTGAATGGTGTTATGTATAGGTAAAATTTATTAACCTTTCGAAATAATAATGAACTTGTGTGTTATTTAGGTTGCGATTTTTATGATTCTGTGCTACAAATTATTTTTTTGCAGTAAACACATTGTAAAAATATCGTAATGAGTGAAAAACTGGGGTGGCAAGTATGGTATATTTTGTATGTTGCCACCCCGGGAATCGACGCCAGTGCCTATGGGATAATCGTTAACTTTTCGTGCTAACAGTCGAATTGCTTGCTACATTACTGGAGATATAGTATACTTACTTTTTAAATGTGTACATGTTATGTTCAACTAATACTACTAATTACATAAATAGGAAACTCCAACATCGGTACAAGCTAAAGGAGAATGCAAAACGCCACCATTGCCCCGTGTTGCGGTAAGTCGATAAAATCTGGTGAATTATAAGAATTGAAATAGTCTTTATAATTCTTTACCTATCACACTGCAATTATAAACTATTAACTCTACAAAAAAATAAGCGGCATGGAATTGGCTCGTGACACCAGTGTATCAAATATGGATATTACCCACCGAAAGTTTCAGTCTGTAACGGCGAACTTTTAAATTAATCTTTTAGCCTCACGTCGCAAATACAACATCCGACAGTACAATTTGTTGAAATTTACGATACTGTTCATTAAGTTTTTAGTACATTTTGTTTTTTTAGACACATATAACCCTTTTTTTAGACACATATAACCCTGTAGCAGAGTTCAAACTTTAGACGGGATATTTACCAGAGGGAGAGATGTGATAAATAGAGGTCAAGCATTTTATTGGGTTGTCGCACAGCGTGTAGTCAGTAGCATTGTACATAGGGGCATAGCTTAGGTAGGTATAGGGTAAGCTGGAGCGAAATCAGGCCAAAAGGCCATTCTCGGTTCTCTCTCAATATTATGGAATTATACACAGTTTATCTAAGACTCATAGCAGGAAACACATGTTTGTACACGAAGCGTTGCAGTGGTTAAAAAAACCTCGCTGTAAACCATTCATTAATTGAGCAGAAAACTAATCGCAACTTCCTACTAAATCGCAAAATGCACAAAATATGGACACATGGCATAACGAATTAATAATTAAAAATACACAGCGAAACAATTATAAATACGTGTGGGATTCCCGCAACCCTTCTTAATTCTAGTAAGATTGTTTATAAGTATACTGTGGCACTTTTAACAATTTAAACAACCTGTAAATATTCGTGCTTAATGAATAATGCAGTGTTTTTATTCATTTTTTTCTAGGACAATTTGATGACACCTCGACTTGTCCTACATAGATTGACTGAGGCTGAAATTTTAGAAGCTTCTGTGGTAAGCATTTGGCAAATTTAAGCTGTATGCCAAATTTTATTACTATTTTATTGTTGATAGTAAATAGAAACTTTATTGTATTTGGCTAAATTTAAACAGACTTTTAAAACGGGAAACTAAATTTGACCAATAGTATATTAATAGTATAATAAATAAATACTAAAAATGTGCAGGTAAAATCAACACAACCCGTTTCAAAGGTTGTTAGTATTGTTAATAAGCGGTTTCAAAAGTGGTATGCTATGAATAAAAAATGTCACAATTTTAACCGAAGAACAAAATACAAGAAAGACGAACAATTTAAAATTGCCACTAAGCAACGGGTTTTAAAAAATTACCACCAAGTAGACGATGTAAAGAAAAGAGTAAAGAAAAGAGTTTTGGACAACTACCATGGAGATGACAATATGAAAGAAAAAATAAAAAGAAGATTTTCAGACAGATACCACAAAGATGATAAATTTAAAGGAAAAACAAAACGACGAATTTTGGACAGTTATCACGGAGATGGGAGAATTAAAGAAAGAGTGAAACAACGAGTTTTGGACAGTTATCACAAAGATGAAAAAATTAAAGAAAAAATGAAACGACGAGTTTTGGACAGTTACCACAAAGATGAAAAAATTAGAGAAAAAATGAAACAAAGATCTTCTAGTCATATGAAGAAAAAGTATGAGAGTGACCCCAAATTTAAAATTGCCTTAAAAGAGACTTCAAAGATGACATCAAAAAGACGTTACGAAGACGATGGGTTGAGAGAAATAAAAAAAGCAGCCGTGGGGCGCATCATAAAGAAGAAATATTATCAAGATGCTGAATTTCGGAAAAATATGTCTGCTCAATCCACCAAACGCATTAAAAAGTTATACCACACTGATGAGGAGTACAAGTCTACATTTGTAAAGAAAGTGAGAATTCGTCAATCAATAAAGACAAAAGAAAAGAATAATATATCAAAATGCATTGAGATATTTCGAGCTCATTGCAAACTGTTTCCTAAATATGCATGCTGTGTCTGCTATCGGGAATTCTTTTCAAAACAAGTGAAGCAGTTTTGCAAAAGCGATTATCCTCCAAATGTTGAAGCTTTTGTATTGGATTGTAATATTGATGGCTATCAGTGGATATGCTTCACATGCATGAAGTACATGAAGCAAGGAAAGATGCCCCCTCAAGCTTGGAAAAATGGGTTAGACTTAGAAGAAATTGTACCCACCCTAAAAGATTTAAATACTCTAGAGCGACACCTGATATCTCCAACTCTCCCTTTTATGAAGATAGTTTCTCTTCCACGTGGGGCACAAAAAGGGATCCATGGGTCGGTGGTCTGCGTTAATGCTGATGTTGGCAAAACTACTTCCATTCTTCCGCGATCAGCAGCATCTCACACTTTAATGAGAGTAAAGTTAAAACGTAAATTGGAGTACAAAGGCCATCATCTATACCAAGTAATCACCCCCAACAAAGTCAATTCAGCATTAGAATTTTTAAAAGAAAACAATCCTATTTTTAAAGGTATGTTGAGTGCACTACATTTTGAGTACTCACATTGTAACAATAATATCATTAATCAATTTTAGATATTGATATTCATCATATTAATGAAGCTGAAAACGACCATTTACATTACACTGTAAATGAAAATCAAGGTGGGATTTTCGTGTTTTGCACTGGCTGCTGTAAAAAGTAGAAAATAAGTATATCAACATGTTATCATGTTTATTAGACTTCGACCCAAGAGCTGCTGGATGAAATTTTTAAAGACGATGAGGATAATTGCGGTGGTGAGTTTGTTGTTAATTAACTATTTCAAATTAAGGGTATTGCAAATTCACAATAACGTTTTAATAAAAATATTTTATAGCGAAAGATAAGCAAAAAGACGGAAAAGCACAGACAACACCAGGTAAACCAGATATTGAGGTAAGTCAAACAACAACACCCCTTGTTTCGTGCCTTCAACCGGCGGACCCTGCCCAACATCTCTTGGACACAGAAGATAAGATTCTTTGTTTGGCACCCGGTGAAGGTAATAAACCAACGAAGGCAATGGAATCAGAAGCAAGTTGTTTTCCTTCATTATTTCCCAATGCAGAAAACACTTTCGTAGGTAAACGACCTCAAAAAGTAAGTTTTAATCGATATTTAAACTCTAGGCTTTTAAGTTATGATAACAGGTTTGCAGCGTGCCCTGAATATGTTTTTTGGGGTCAATTTATCAACGAAGTAACAACAGTTGCTTCGTCCCTCACTATCGCCATGCGGAAGAATACCAGCAGAACATCGGACGGAACAAAGATTACCAAGAGAATGTTGGTAAGTGACGAATCAGTTGAAAAACTGCTAAGAAAAGACGAAGCATACAAATCTCTCCATTCGATTCGTGGAAGTCCACCATACTGGGAAAAGACTTTGAGAGATCTGTTCGCCATGCTTCGGCAGCTAGGTAAGCCAACTTGGTTTTGTAGTTTTTCCGCAGCAGATAGAAGATGGCCAGAAATTGTGGAGGCAATATGCGCTCAACAAGGTGTTCCAGTACCGGAGCTTAACTGGGACACCTACTGCAAGTTAATTGCAAGCAATCCGGTCACTGCTGCAAGAATGTTTGATCAGAGGGTGCATCATTTTCTAAATGATATTTTAAGATCAGAGTCAAAACCTATTGGACACATCGTGGACTTTTTTTTTCGAACTGAATTCCAAATGCGAGGTAAGAATAATTCTAAAACAAAATTTATAAATGTCGCCATGCATGTTTTAATTTCTGTTAATTTTGCAGGTTGGCCCCATATTCACGCGTTGTTTTGGGTTAAAGACGCCCCGCTCTATAAAATCAGTCCCGATGGAGAAGTGTTTGACTTTATTGATAGGTAACAAGTTTTAATCTGAATACCTTATTTTAAACTTTTTTTAGTAACTTCTTAATATTGTGCAGTAGTTATGTTTAATATTGTAAATGATAAATCTTCTACTTTGATTCGAATGAAAACTGATTTGTAGTTTTTTTATATATATTATTAAATAGCGGCATATTAAACAGCGGTTGAAAAATTGTAGATGTGAAAATTATAGATCATTACATAATTTTAAAACTCCAACTAATTCGGATAAGAACACCCTATTACAAATTTTAATTAAAAGGGCATGTTATTAACATCACACGGTGTATAGGTACATCAGTTGTAAAATTCCTGATAAAAACGTGGATCCGGAACTTCACGAAAAGGTAAGTAAATTGCAAACCCACAGTCAAAAACACTCAAGTTCCTGTAGAAAAGGTGGTAAAATTTGCAGGTATGCTATGTGAATGTGTTTTACATATTGTATACATTTAAATATGCATATTCAAAGTACTTGAAATGAAAAATACCTTTACGTCGTTTTGCAGTTATTTATAAAAGACGTATGTGGTACTAAATATGACTTAAACGCTCATAATTGTTTAGTACTTTTGTGTCAATTACTTAATAATTCAGCTTTGCCTTTCACAATGCCAAATATTAAAAAAATAATACAAAAAAGAAATTCGCCCGTTGAAAGATTACGTCTTAGAAATATGTTTTCGGTTGTTTTTAAATATATAGAAATGTTTATTTTTTAAGCATTGTGTTATAATAATGGTAACTTGTATAGACTAACACGGGAAACGAAACTTAAGTATTTTTATATAACAACAGATTCAACTTTCCACGTCCGATTAGTTCCGAAACATTTATTTCGGAACCACTGGATAAAGAAAAAAAGACGAAGGAAAAACGCGACACAGCAACGGCTGTGTTACAAGCGGTCATGGACATAATCAACGACAAGGATTGTGACTTGGATAAAGCGGTTGACATTCTTCAGAAGGCAAACATCTCGTTTGAAGATTATGTAAAAGCTCATGACATGCTTTCTACCAGAAGGTCAGTAATATTAAGTCGTGACCGTAGCGAATGCTGGGTGAATGCCTATAACCCGGACCTCCTACGATCTTGGGATGCAAACATGGATATTCAGTATATCCTGGATGCATATAGCTGCATAATGTACATAGTATCGTACATTACAAAAGGAGAACGGGAATTCGGCAACCTAATTAAACAGGCACTTAAAGAGGCACATGAGGGCAACGTTGATGCCCTCACAGAATTGCGCCTCCTGGGAAATAAATATTTAACCCACCGAGAGGTGAGCATTATGGAAGCGGTTTACCGTTCCATTGGGTTAAAAATGAAGGAGAGCTCGCGAAGCGTTGTCTTCGTTCCTACTGATCCTGATTGTGTCAGGATGAGCCTCCCTCTAAGCAGGCTCGCGAACCACACAGAGGACGACACCCAGATTTGGATGACCAACATTGTTGACAGATACTGTAATCGACCTTTTAGTTGTCATTTCAGGTTTATGAGCCTGGCTAGCTTTGCATCCTGGTACAAATATGTACCAAAAAGCCAGCGCTCGAAGACATAAGTTGACGATGAAGCTGAAGAGGATCGAACAAATAACAGCCGCCATATTCCTCTCCATAATAATATGGGGGCAGTTCAAAGACGCCTTAATCAGGCAATTATTCGATTTCCGAAATTTCGTCAGGATAAATATCCTGAAAAATATTATTTTAACTTACTCCAACTTTATCTACCCCACCAGGGACTAAGCCTACCCTCCGGCTACACCACGTACGAGGAATACTTTGACACTGGTGTGGTGATCATCAATGGGGAGGAATCACCTATTAATAAGGTGGTTGCCATTGAAATGGCAAAATTTAACAGGTTGGCAAACGCCGCAGGACATCTGGGATGAGCTTCCACACGATGCTGAGCAGCTGCAGGATGCTTGGTCCCAGATTGCTCCTTCCACAGAGCAAACCCGACACGGCAAGAGGAAGATGAAGGGTTGGAGGAGGGAGGTATAGAACCTCTCGAACCAGTGGAGCCCATTTTTGAAACTGGTTGGGTAGATGGTAAGCTGCGAGATAAAACACAGCATGGTATGGAATACCAGCTGGAGCCGTCTAAGTCACGGCTCTCTTCAGACGATGCTTATAAAATGAAGCAAAATCTGAACACACAGCAGCAGGTTGTGTTTAATTACATTCGAAAATGGTGCTTTAATGTAAAACAGGGTAATAGCACTGCCCCATTTCACCTGTTTGTTACCGGTGGTGCTGGTACTGGGAAAAGTTTGTTGATTAAATGCATCAAACATGAGGCCTCCCATATATTTTCGGACCTAACCAATTCACCGGATGATATAACCATTCTTTTAACAGCGTTTACAGGTACAGCTGCATTTAACATCGGGGGATTCAACTATCCATTCGGCATTGGGTATAATAAATCCCAAAAGAGTTCTATGTTCCACTCTTCTGAGGGAAAAACTTACAACATTGCGCTGTACCCTGTCTTCACTGAAAGTAATGGTTATAGATGAGGTTTCGATGGTTGATACAACTTTAATGTTGTATATCAGTCAACGTCTTAACCAAATTCTAAGGCCATCCAACCCAAACACAATTTTTGGTAATATTTCCATTTTAGCCGTCGGTGATTTTCATCAAATCCCTCCTGTATGTGGAACATCACTTCTGAAACCAACAGAAACCTCAATTTTGGACATTTGGTCAAAATTTGAAATTTATGAACTTAATCAAATTATGCGTCAAAAGGAGGACCAATCGTTTGCTCAGTTGCTCAACCGAGCCAGAGTGGCAACCAAAACAAAACCTTTATCTTTTTCAGACAAAGGAGAACTGCAGAAACGATTGGTCGATTTTCATCCCAATTATCCAAAAGATTGCCTACATATATTTGGTACCAATTCCAAAGTTGACAAGCACAATAAAAAAATGCTAATTGGTTTAAAGAAAAAAATTGTGACTTTAACCGCGGTTGACATTATTAAAACTAACAAGGGGCAACATTTTCGTAGTAAAACCCCCGGTAACTTATAGTAAAAAAGATAATCCAAATTTACCATCTATTGTAGAGCTATCTGTTGGAGCAATGAGTGATGGTGATTTCAAACATCGGACGTGGCAGATGGGCTTGCAAATGGTGTGGTTGGTACTGTTTGTAACATTATTGACGGTATCAATCAATATGACTTGCCAGATCACATTGCAATAATTTTTGATAACTCATTAATAGGCGCAAATAGAAAACGAAGCCAACCAAAAGGAAATTACCCACCCGAAGCTGTTTTGATTCAACCTCAAAGCAGCCATAAAATAAAACGAGGCACAAGAACATACGTCAGGCACCAATATCCACTTCGACTTTCCTGGGCATGCACGGTGCACAAAATTCAAGGCGGTACCGTTCAAAATATTATTGTAAACATGGACAATTTTTTTACTCGGGGAATGGGTTATGTTGCACTTAGTCGCGTGACCTCAATTAACGGACTTTATTTACACAGTTTCAAACCGGAAAATATCTACACGGCAGACGAAACGAGCACAGCACTCGAAGGAATGAGAAGGGCCAATATTTTCAATTTATTGGATAATTTACCGGAAGATCATCTGCACATAGTGCACCACAATACACAAAGTCTACAAAAGCACCACCTCTCTTTAAAAAAAATGGCTTGGGTAAAACAGGCACAAGTAGTTTGTCTTTCTGAAACATGGATAAAGGATCCCAAAATTTACGAGATGCCGGGGTTCAATATCCATTGCTCCCCTCGTCTACAAAGTAGAGGTGGTGGCTTAATAATATACATAAATTCCCATTTCAGATCTGAACTTTTGTTTACGGACCAAACAGATGTCGAGTTACTGTGCGTTCGTTTGGTGTCGCCAAACATTGTAATCTGCCTAGTGTACTGCCCACCGAGCATTAAACAGCCAACAAAAAACATCTTAGAATTACCGGGTCGCCTGACATTTTTATCCCAAAAATTTGAAACGAACAAAATTATTATAACTGGAGATTTTAATGAAAATTTATTTGAAGAAAAAAAACAACCAATTTATATGGTATTAAAAAACGCAGGATTTGACCAACACGTGAAAACCCCAACAACAGATGGTGGAACGCTTCTTGATCATATGTATTCCATTAACATAAACAACCTTCACTACGCCACACTGACAACCTTTTATTCATACCATAACCCGGTATGCTTGTCAATATGCTTATCAGATAAATGCTCTACCTCCTTTGCAGATAAAGAGAACCCCATAAGTCACAACTTAGCAAATAATCAGGCTTCTCTTATTGGTGGTGAGTACATTTTATTTCTACATGATCTTGCTTAATTTATAAATCATATTGTGGGTATATATATGTGTGTGTGTAAAATTAATACCGTTAATTTTTTGCATAAGGCCTACTTATAAGTCTTTGGTTTTAAACTTTAATACTTCTTCATTTTTAGTGGTGTATAATATATTTGTGCTATAGATCTTTAATCTTAAAATGTTTTTAGCTCAAATTACGGCTCCTGTGACAATTGCTCTGGATGTAGCTTCCTCCAAAGTTCCGTCATCCGATGTGATGGAGAATGTATCGAATATCAGCAGGAAACACTCCCGGAGGAATACTACCTTGTCACATGTGTCTGACATGAGACCACAGAGGCTGCGAGCTAGGATCATTGATTTGTGGGGTGGCAACAAAAATGTGTTCCGTCTTAAAACAACTATGGAGGAATTAGGGTTTCGTGTAAATACCCATATTCACCCTAATGTTCAGCCGGCCGTATCATGTGGCTATATTGCTGCACGTGCAGCATTATGGTGCAATGATAATCGTAATGGAAATTGGTTTGAAGGAGACTTAGTTCCCATTATTTGGCCACCAGTCATATATGCTATTATTCAGTCTTATAACCAAATTCTTGGTACTTATTCAGATTGTAGTCGGTTCCTGGCGGATGATGAAGTTTTGCGCATCATCGATGAGGTGGATGGGGAAGGAATTGGAACACCATGGCTGGATGCTCCACAACCCATCAACCTGTTCACAGATACTGTCGTTAGAAGGGCAACTGCAGCAAGATTAAATCCATCGGGTAACCTTCTGTGAATTGCGGTTGTTAATACAACCGCACAGCATAGATTAGAAAACGAAGTAATCGGTGATCATTGGTTTGTATGTGTTTATGAGTACTAAGCAAATTCTGATAAAGAGCATTTTCTTGAATAAGTCTCCTTCTGATCTTTTATTATTGCGATCTATTATAAAATGTAAATAACATTCCACAAGTTTCAACCTATTATTTGTAAATAACATTCCAAATGTTCCAACCTATTATTTGTAAATATCATTTCAAATGTTCCAACCTATTATATGTAAATAACATTCCAAATGTTCCAACCTCTTATATGTAAATATCATTCCAAATGTTCCAACCTATTATTTGTAAATATCATTCCACAAGTTCCAACCTCTTATATGTAAATATCATTCCAAATGTTCCAACCTATTATTTGTAAATATCATTCCACAAGTTCCAACCTCTTATATGTAAACATCTTTCCACAAGTTCCAACCTGTTATATGTAAATATCATTATACATATTCCAAAATTTTCTAATATGTTAACAGCCCTTATCAGGTTTAAACTATTATAATATGTTAACTTTTTCTCCAGGTTTAGACTATTATAATATAATTACTTTTTCTACAGGTTTAAACTATTATAATATGGTTACTTTTCTACAGGTTTAAACTATTATAATATGTTAACTTTTTCTCCAGGTTTAAACTATTATAATATGGTTACTTTTCTACAGGTTTAAACTATTGTAATATGTTAACTTTTTCTCCAGGTTTAAACTATTATAATATGTTAACTTTTTCTCCAGGTTTAAACTATTATAATATGTTAACTTTTTCTCCAGGTTTAAACTATTATAATATGTTAACTTTTTTTCCAGGTTGAAACTATTATAATATGGTAACTTTTTCTCCAGGTTTAAACTATTATAATATGTTAACTTTTTCTCCAGGTTTAAACTATTATAATATGTTAACTTTTTCTCCAGGTTTAAACTATTATAATATGTTAACTTTTTCTGCAGGTTTAAACTATTATAATATAATAACTTTTTCTCCAGATTTAAACTATTATAATATGTTAACTTTTTCTCCAGGTTGAAACTTTTATAATATGTTACTTTTTTCTCCAGGTTTAAACTATTTTAATATGTAACTTTTTCTTCAGGTTTAAACTATTATAATAAAGGATAGGATAGGAGGATAGGATATTCATCTTTATCCCCGTGAATGGGAAAACCAAGGGGGTTATCACACGGGCAATCGCCAGATCACCTCGCGCCCATCGTCGGGATACCGTAGCTATTGCAGTGTGTTGTATATTATAGACACGTTCCTTCAATTTGGTAGAACCCATTAATCCCTGGGTTCAGACAATGTCCATAAAGTGCCTCGCCCAAGGACACAACCGGACTAGCTAGCGATCAGTTTCGCACCTGCAACCTTTCGATTGAAAGGCGACGCACTTACCGTTAGACCAACGGGCCGGACAAATATGTTAACTTTTTCTTAAGGTTTAATAAATTATTATGATATGTTAACTTTTTTCCAGGTGTAAACTATTAAAACGTGTTAACAAGTTTTTTACTTCAACGTTCAAATAATATATGTTATTTTTTTATTGTTTGTCGTCCATTTGCTGCATGTGCATGTGTGTGTGTGAAACTCGACGCCAGCCACCTCCTCGTGGTGAGTTTTGGGTGGTTACCTGCACGTGTAACCTGCTAAGAGCTGCGCATCTGGTTATAATTAAAAATTGGGCTTTTATTCTGACGCACAACGCACTGATACACTTTTGTTTAAAATAACACGGTATTTCCCTGAGGTCAAACGACATTTATAGTTTTTTGCACAATAACCACCTAGGCAAAAGTGTAATGTTTGGTTTTTTATTTTGTTCTATAGGACAATATGATAACACCTCGACTTGTCCTGCATAGACTGACTAAGGCTGCGCGTGTAACCTGCTATACGCGTCTTTGCATATATATAATACAGTTGTGAATACAACAGAATAGCTGATTTGTCTAAATTGTTGTACACTAAAATCGCAAAGTAGAAAAAATATTAGGAAGGTAATAAAATTTCTGTTAGCATTATGATTTTTTTCTGTTAGCGGTTTTTGATAGTCTAGTTATTTACTGAATATATTTATACATATATT
>CH002947.1:1435-21537 GCA_000149265.1 Ciona savignyi
ATATACTGGCGGTCAAATTTAGTTTCCCGTTTTAAAAGTTTATTTAAATTTAGCCGAATGCAATAAAGTTTCTATTTACTATCAACTATAAAATAGTAATAAAATTGTCATACAGCTTAAATTTGCCAAATGCTTACCACAGAAGCCTCTAAAATTTCAGCCTCAGTCAGTCTATGAAGGACAAGTCGAGGTGTCATCAAATTGTCCTAGAAAAAAATAAATAAAAACAGAGCATTATTCATTAGGCACGAATATTTACAGGTTGTTTAAATTGTTAAAAGAGAGTGTAGAATGTGGCAGCGAAACTCGTTTAAACTCTTTTGATTTATATTGGTATCGGACTGACCTGATTACACGCTGCGTGATCATTTGCGTCCATTAACCCTGCATGATTGACGACCGTATCACCCATATTTCTTCGCTCTATAGGGTATATAAACCCGTTGTCCTTAGTGTCGTGCATTGTAATGCTTACGTCTATTTGTTGTAATTAGTCGCTTATTCTTGGTGTATAGATGTTGTGTAATTCGTGTATGTAATTCTCTCCGATAACCGGTTAATGTTTATTTTATAGTGATCAAACGAAACACTTTTAATCACCTGAAACCTAAATCTGTGAAATTGTAAATAAAAGTGGTGTGTGTTAACCGAGGGGAGTTTACTGGCTGCAAACTGAGATCAGGTGCATTAGAGAACGTGATCACTTATCGACAGCCGCCAGATCATAAGGATCCGGCGGAACGTTGCTACACCCGCAACAGAGAGTATATTTATAAACAATCTTACGAATTAAGAAGGGCTGTAGGAGTCCCACACGCAGGGTCTGATAAAGTCGGGATAAGTTTTCATTTATTTTTACGCGGATTACGCCGATTAACTTGTGCGCGACCTTAGATAAACCACACAACAAAATAATCGTAATTATACCTTAAATTAGGCTATAAGGTCAGATTTTCTTCAAAGGTTGTTGACCCTATGATTTCGGCATTTCGCAGACTAATAAACAATATTTGTAACAATGCATCATTATTCATTGTTATAATATAACCTAAGACTAGCTATCGTTTTGTTTACACGAGACCGGGACAGGCATTTCATAACGAACGACCACAAATTTTACACTTCAACTGTAGTTGAAAGAGCACAGAACGCTGCGAATAAACGCCTATCTTTGTTCGAAAATTAATCGATTGCTGTTGTTTGTGCATGTTGGGACTGCGAGTTCCGTATTCATTGCTTTCTTGAAGTTGTCCGTTTTTTCGTTTCATTATATTTTAGCCTATATTATTACATTTTAACTTCCAAATACAATCGATTATTTAATATCTGACACTTTCTAAAAATTATAATTTAGGATTAACACATTTAGTTATTACTCAGTGGTAAGCGAGGTGGTCTAAAGACGCCGAATAATCTATTTATAGTTTATTACACGCATCGCCGCACTCGACATCGAAAAGACGCGGTTCGGTCTTATTAATTTTAATGTCACCGTTAGTGCGTCGAATCCGACTTTAAAGCTGGGCAAAGTTAAATTAACAATCCTACACGCGTGGGAATATGGCAGAGCTAGCTTTATTGTCGATTTTTGTCACGGTACGATTCTTAGTCAAAAATATCGGTTCCAGTACGGCCAGAATTTTTATCGGCGTCTGCCCACACGTATTTACATTTGTTTCGCTGTGTATTTTTAATTATTAATTCGTTATGCCATATTTTGTGCATTTGCGATTTAGTAGGAAGTTGCGATTAGTTTCCTGTTTTTTGGCTGCTCAATTGATGAATGGTTTCCCGCGAGGTCTTTTTAACGACTGCAACGCTTCGTGTACAAACATGTGTTTCCTGCTATAAGTCTTATATAAACTGTGTATAATTCCATAATATTGAGAGAGAACCGAAAATGGCCTTTTGGCCTGCTTTCTCTCCAGCTTATATCTACCTAAGCTATGCCCTTGTGTACAGTGCTAAATGGCTGCACGCTGTGCGACAACCCAATAAAATACTTGACCTCTGTTTATACCATCTCTTAACCTGGTAAAAAACGTCTAAAGTTACAGGGTTATGTGTCGTTATACACTGTACTAAAAACTTAATGATTTTCTGCAGAATTAGGAGTTCATAATTGCAGTGTGATAGGTAAAGTATAATAAAGACTATTTCAATTCTTATTATTCACCACATTTTATCGACTTACCGCAACACGGGGCAATGGTGGCGTTTTGCATTCTCCTTTAGCTTGTACCGATGTTGGAGTTTCCTGTTTACGTAATTAGTGGTATTAGTTAAACATGACATGTGCACATTTAAAAAGTAAGTATACTATATCTTCAGTAATGTAGCAAGCAATTCGACTGTTATCACGAAAAAATAACGATTATCCCATAAGATAGTATATATTCATGTATTATAAACAAGCTAGTATATTTTATGTATTAAATAAAGATAATGTGTAAAACGAAAAAAGCATTTAGACGGAAATTTGTCAAATTACTTCTCATCCATGTGTTGTACACTTTTGGCTGAGTGCTTTGGCTGCAGATGTAATTAAATAAGCCATTTGCTAGTTTCGATATACGAACGTTTCGCCTTACAAGAATATTTCCTCAAAGATGTGTAGTTGAATATAATAGGAAATGACGTACCTCTAAAACGCATGCCTAATAGCGAAATATTAATTTTACCGTTTAATACTATTCTGATATTTTAAAAATCAATTTACATTTTTTACAATACAGTTCCAGGAGAAGTAATCACGTAGCAGTATAAACCTATGGCGTGTGCACCCTTGGCGAAACTTTTGGAAGGTTAAAGCACCACTTTTTAGTATAGTACGCTTATTCATTTAAAGCAGGGGTTCTTAAACTGGGCTGCGCGCCCCCCTTGGGGGCGTGGAAGCTTCTCGAGGGGGGCGCGAGTATGACAGTGACATATTGCAGGGTTCGAATTAACGATTTTGAAACGATTCACGAAATGCGTGGGATACGAGAAAATCGTTTTCGCGCTTTAGCTATTTTTAATTGCCTTAGAATGCGGTTTCAGAACCTCTCAAACTAATCTTTAAAGCCAGAAAGATAATTCATTAAGCAAACACTACCGTTATTAAGTAGTAATGATAAACTACAATAAACGTGTCGTGAGTTAATGCGTGTAGGATAGGACGAATATCGACGAAACGAAGCCTTTGAAACGAGTAATCTTATTTGTTAAAACACCATATAACCTTATTATAAAGAGGTGTGTCGCATCTCTGCCAATCATAAATAAAGGAATCGTGGTATATTAACGCATAATGGCTATTGTTGCGTTGTGATAGAAATGCTTATTATGTATCAATAATGCAAAGTAAAAGCAAGGTAAATAAATGTAATAGTAATTCCATTGTTAAATGTTATGTTGAAGGCTGAATATGTTATATTATATTGTGTTGATGATTTATCATTAAAAGTGCGCGAAATCAGTAACGGTAATTTATATTTTCGCGATTTTGTTAAATTTTGTAATTCGCGAACTTTAAAAAAACGGTTCGCGAACCCTTGCATCCTTTACACTAAGCAGGGTAATGGCAAATAAATTATTGCTCTATTTTTCGTAAATTTGATTTTTGAGTAGGTGAGGCGTAAGCATGAATCACAAATCTCAAGGGGGGCGCGACTGAAAAAGTTTAAGAACCACTGATTTAAAGCCTTGTGCAGAGAACAGAGTGGTACTAAGCCTTTTGCAGTATGTTGTTTAAATCTCATATACAACATACTGCAAAAGCCTGTGTAAACCGACGGTGGGTGAGTGTTAATCTGGCGATTAACCCCAACTTTAAAGTATTTCCCATTTGCCAGAATAAACATGAATTTCAGGTCTTATACCGTGCATATTAGTTTTATTTATTAATTTACATCCATTACGCTATCTGCCCACATTTTTTGCGCGGATAAGCTTTTTGGTTTAGTACAATGAATAAATAATATTTTTCTACCTTGCCCCCACGCATTTGCAATTTAAGCTAACTGAGATTATATTTAGATGATTAAAATATACGGCCATTTCTCACCTATACTGCGCGTTTTAATATAATAATCTGTAAGCCATTGTAAGCCAAGCCAAAATAAATGCTTGAATACAGTAATTGTAGTATAAAGGCCATTCCCAGTACAATGATTTCCTTTTTTAAACTTTTCGGTACAAATAAATTCGTAATAAACAAGAAACTTAGTTCTATAGTTAACACCATTGTGCTTACAATTTGTCACAAGTTAATGCATATAATATAAAAGTTTACCTCCATCATCTTGTAAGCTCGACTTTTTCGCTTTTCCATTTTCTTTCTGTTCTTAGTCACTCGACCTGTTAACATTCTCTTACCCATTGTTATTAAATATGTTACAATAAATTGAAACACGTAAATAATACTGTAGTCTATATTAAGTATAAAATACAGCAGGACTTTCTATTTACAATTGCAGTTTAAATAGCAGATAAAACTTTTTTCTTTATCTAAACTGCTCAAGGTTTCTCACTTTGTCTAGAGGATTATCTGTTTCGTCGTGGCCGTAAATGACTATTTGACACATATAATCGGTTTTAATTGCACTGCCGTATCGCGTCTATCACCAGCTAAAAGAATCCCCGCATACAATATGACGTTAAACTATTTAACTTATTGTTAACGTAGTCGAGTCGACCTTATATTTTAGCGTGAATGAGGTCAACTCGAAAGACTTTCCCCGAAGTAATTTCAACGGGTTTTACTTGATTTTAAGTATCCTGTTGGCATGTCCATATTTCAATGGTACATTCTCGTGTTATAATGGGTTTTTCGAACTCCGATGGGAACCAATATTTCAAAAAATATCTCGGTATAAGAAATAAATATTTATTTTTAATTATACAGAAGCTTAAAGATGTACAACACGAATCAGAAACACATAATTTGAATTAAAAATTACTAAATCAAACACCTTTTCTATGTCTAGTTAAAGAACGAATATTCGTGTTAGGTTTAATAACATTTCTCATTATATATTTTAAAATAAAGCATCTTGTGAAACGCTTCAGTAAAAGAAGCTAAATTCCCAAAACAGCCCAATTTATTTTTTCACGGCTTCGAGGAATTCCCCATGTTTTTTAAAGTTTTAATTCGATTTGACTCTTTTTTGGAGATGTCGGGCTGGCATGGCATGCCTTAACATAAAAGAATAACATGCATAATATTTTTTTCCGTATAGTACAGTAGTGTCTAAAGCTTTAACACTTTGCCAAATCTATCAAGTGCTACACTGAAAATGTAAAATTAATAAACAAATATGACGTATACTACGTTTCCATGTCCTTTGTGTATTGCGCCTAAAAGCTTAGATGCTTCGGTTGATTGCGTTCAGGCGATAATGCTGCGCCTGAACTCGATTAGGCAACCTATCCGGACCGCCTGACCGATTCTCTGTCAGGTCAAGTATAATGCCTTGATTTTGACGTCTCTTTTCCGGTCAGACGCAATGACGCATTTCTGAAGAGTAGACATGGAAACGTAGTAAGAGTTACTCCCTGACCTGGGGAATCATGTAAGATTTTTAACCAAACTTTTTTTTTACATATATAGGTCATGTTATCTAACAATTTTTGAAAGTTTCAATCCGATTCGATCACTCCTTTTTATGGATACCGGGGCCATATGACATGCCTGTCACAATTATGATTCGGAAACAAATGTAAATTTTAGGGTATTTCCCTAGTTATTTTTTATTTTCTTCTTAGTGATAAAGCTGTGGCAAACGGTCCAACAAATCTATAACTTTTTTATTTCTTTTAAGTGTTAAATCAGTGACTAATGCACTTACATTCCACCAAATCTAATTCAAATTGGAGCTGCCGTTCAAGCGCTATGCGCAAAAAAGCTAATTTTTAGAAAAAAATACCGTTTTGGTTTTTAACGTATCAGGGGAATTCCCCTAGATTTATCACCCGAAGTTTTGGTTTCTGTATATCTAGACCATGTTGTCCAACCAATACCAAAGTTTCATTGCGATTCCATTTTCCTTGTGGTACATGTCGGGGCGACATGGCGTGCTTGTCACAATCATGATTTGAGAACAAAATCTTATTGTTTAGGGTATTTCCCTAGGTATTTTTTTTTATTTCGTCTTAGTGTTTAAATCAGTTACTAATGAACTTACATTCCACCAAATCTGATTCAAATTGGAGCTGCCGTTCAAGCGCTATGCGCAAAAAAGCTAATTTTTAGAAAAAAATACCGTTTTGGTTTTTAACGTATCAGGGGAATTCCCCTAGATTTATCACCCGAAGTTTTGGTTTCTGTATATCTAGACCATGTTGTCCAACAAATACCAAAGTTTCATTGCGATTCCATTTTTCCTTGTGGTAGTTACAGGGCGACATGACGTGCTTGTCACAATCATGATTTGAGAACAAAATCTTATTGTTTAGGGTATTTCCCTAGGTAATTTTTTTATTTCTTTTAAGTGTTAAATCAGTTACTAATGCACTTACATTTTACCAAATCTGATTCAAATTAGCGCTGTTGTTTAAGCGCTATGCCCAAAAAAGCTAATTTTTTAGAAAAAAAGTCCGTTTTGTTTTTTAACGTATCAGGGGAATTCCCCTAGATTTATCACCCGAAATTTGGTTTCTGTATATCTAGACCATGTTGTCCAACAAATACCAAAGTTTCATTGCGATTCCATCTTTCCTTGTGGTAGTTTCGAGGCGACATGGCGTGCTTGTCACAATCATGATTTGAGAACAAAATCTTATTGTTTAGGGTATTTCCCTAGGTAATTTTTTTATTTCTTCTTAGTGTTAAATCAGGCACTAATGCACTTACATTCCACCAAATCTGATTCAAATTGGAGCTGCCGTTCAAGCGCTATATGCGCAAAAAAGCTAATTTTTAGAAAAAAATACCGTTTTGGTTTTTAACGTATCAGGGGAATTCCCCTAGATTTATCACCCGAAATTTGGTTTCTGTATATCTAGACCATGTTGTCCAACAAATACCAAAGTTTCATTGCGATTCCATCTTTCCTTGTGGTAGTTTCGAGGCGACATGGCGTGCTTGTCACAATCATGATTTGAGAACGAAATCTTATTGTTTAGGGTATTTCCCTAGGTAATTTTTTTATTTCTTTTAAGTGTTAAATCAGTTACTAATGCACTTACATTTTACCAAATCTGATTCAAATTAGCGCTGTCGTTTAAGCGCTATGCCCAAAAAAGCTAATTTTTTACAAAAAAAATACCGTTTTGTTTTGTAACGTCCTAGGGGAATTCCCCTGGATTTATCACCCAAAATTTTGGTTTCTGTATATCTAGACCATGTTGTCTAACAAAAAGCAAAGTTTCATTGCGATTCCATTTTTCCTTCTGGTAGATGTCGGGGCGACATGGCGTGCTTGTCACAATCATGATTTGAGAACAAAATCCTATTGTTTAGGGTATTTCCCTAGGTAATTTCTTTATTTCTTCTTAGTGTTAAATCAGTTACTAATGCACTTACATTTCACCAAATCTGATTCAAATTAGTGCTGTCGTTTAAGCGCTATGCCCCAAAAAGCGAATTTTTTAGAAAAAAATACCGTTTTGATTTTTAACGTCCCAGGGGAATTCCCCTGGTTTTATCTCCCAAAATTTTGGTTTCTGTTCATCTAGACCGTGTTGTCTAACATATGGCGAAGTCTCATTGCGATACCGTAATTCTTTCTGTTAGATGTCGGGGCGACATGCCATGCCTGTCAAGCGTTTGACGACCAAAAAAAAAAAAAAAAAAAAAGAAAAAAAAAATTCGGACAAAAACAATATGTGTCCCATTTTTCCAAATGGGACCCATAATAAGTTAGTACAACAAAATTATTTGATGTATTTAATACCTGAAAAAAAAATTGTTTTTTTGTGTTAATAAAGCTAATATCCAAATGTACAGAAAGCAATTCTTTCAGCAACTAGACAGTGCGAATAATTGATATAAAAGTTCTTGTGAACAAACATCCAAATATAGTAGTTGAGCCAGCAGTATAACAAATGAACAATCAATCCACAAATTGTACTTTTATTACTCGGAATAAATGATGATTTATAATATATGGTGATTGTTATGTTACTGATTCTCTCTTGTAGGTTGGATTCCAACGACGAAGTTGTAACATCGATTGAATGTTACGATCCTCAAACTGACAAGTGGAGCATCGTTGGTGAAACTAAAGCAGAGTTATTCCACCATTCTCTGGTCGCTGTTTAAACTTGTGAGAATGAAGTAAACACTCTGTGGCCACCATTCAGCGTTTATTGGAATCTGTTGATATATTATGTTGTTAAACTGCAGAGTTTTCCACTATGGTAAATGCACAGCATATGTTTTATGTTACTATCATAGCACAGTGCTGGTTGCACTAATGCAGCAGGATGAACATTGTTATGTGGAGTACATTGATATTCACTATTTCTATCCAAATTAATTTATCCGAGAAACTTTAGATTATTGTGTTGCAATGTTATTACTTCTTTCTTGTGGATTGCAGACATTTGGATATTTTAAAGATTAGTGAACAGTCACATTTGCATTATATTAATATAGAACAGAGTGTAGGACTTGTGAATGCATTTCTTTAATAGCTCTCTTTGTTCCACCATTGCACTATGCAGCAGACATTTTTATTTTGTGATTTTTTATATAAATAATTCTTTATATTAATTTACTTACCCCCATTAAGTTTCAATGTAATATAAATGATTTTAAACAATTAAAATAGGATTCCTGTCCAGTTTTACTTCTGTATTTTAAATTACTGTCTTGCATTATTGTAATTTATCGTTTGTAGATTAGTGTGCAGCCAATATTTTCCCATTGTTGGCAAAGCGTGTGGCAACTTTGTATATCTTTATCATAGATCAATGTGTGGTTAGCTTTATTCTTTAGTTCGAAGTTTATGGCGTGTGACTTCATTATTTTTTTCTATCCGTTCCAGTTGCAACTAAACTAAATCTAAACAATTTAATCTGTAATTTGATTTATATTCATTTAACTTTTTATTGCTTTGTCTTAGATAATTGTGTGGCGAGCTTTTATTTAAAAAAAATTAGAAGAATCAAAATCAAATTAAACTTAACGTAATGATGCTATTCATGTTTTGTTGTATGTCATACAAAACGTTTATCTATTTATGTTTAATATGGACTGTTTGTTTTGATTTTAAATTATATTCCGTTCTACAAACTACAACATGCAACCATAGAACAATATCTAGTGCATTTACTGCCCAGCTTTTTACCACCTTGTATTGGCGATGAAATATATTTCTCATTACAACGAATTCTTTAGACCTCGTTTGGTGATTACTGGCATATCTTGTTTTCTTTAACTACTTATAAATATTCGATTTCCTTCAATTTGGTAGAACCCATTAATTCGCTAGGTTCAGACAATGTCCGTTAAGTGTCTTTCCAAAGAACACAACCGACTAGCTAGCGACCAGTTTCGAAACTGCAACCTTTTGGTGGTAAGGCGTCTCACTAAACCCAAACACTAACCAGTCTGTTTGTGTTTGCGTTAATGGACATGAAGGGAAGTATAAAACTTTTTTTAAATTGGAAAATTCCTCAAATAATGTTTGCTTTTAATAAGCGGTAATTATTACATATAACCTAAAATATTGATTGCACTTAAGTTAGATGTTGAATCACAAATAATTGTTTGCAATAAAACTCTCAGAACCCAAGGTACAACCAGCTTCAGAATTCGTTTCTTTATTGTAATAAAAAATCAACCTTTTTCAGTGATTGGTTCCTCCCTTTCTTGGGCGGAAAAAAAGCTTTGAGGTCGCTTTTCATGTTTAATTATCGCTTGAAATGAAATCATATATATATATATAAAAGCGTTATTGAAATACTCTAGCATACCACCATACTTTTCTTGATATTCTACTGGGACCAAATAAAATGTGACAGGTTAATTGCGTATCAATTAAGACCAACCAGAGGGTGTGTTGTGGGTTAAAGCCATGTTTATTCGAGGGACTTGCGCAATAGTGTGTTACAAATGGTAAGTAACCACGAACGACCATATTTGTATCTCACCACACGAAGCATCGGTGTCAGCGACAGGTACAACGGTTGGGTGGTGACTCCCAAGTGGATTGACTAGCAAGACCAAAACACAGCGATTTATACTGAAAGCGACAACGGGTACGAATGCAATAGAACTTGAAGTGTCTAAGTTTGATGACGTGTGGTGATGATTGAACCTGTGTAAAGCATGATTTTGAAAAATCCTCACAACATGAATTGCCGCAGTCACATGAATTGATTTCTAACATTATAAAGTCCCCTTATGTCCTTATCTCGCTCACCATGTAACGATATGTTGTGTTTCGCATGTTGTTTCGGAATGCAAGGTTTAAAGTAAAAAAAAAGTTGACTCAATGTTGACTTAAAACCACCCACAATAAATTTTTGAGTCACATTTTTGACTCGAATATTTGAGTCAAACATTAACTAAAAAGCCGAATAAATTTTTGAGTCATTTTAACCTGTCCATCCAAATCCGACTCATTTTTTTATTCAAATGTTCTGGATTTTATTATGGTCAGTTCAAATTTAATTACAGTTTACAGAAACAAATGAATGCATGCAAACACGTGAAAGTCCATATTTGGGCTGCATATTAAGCTTTCTCCGATCAAAATTTATTTACAAGTGATAGGCACTATATAATTGAAGTTAGCTGCTAAACAAGAACACTGAAGTGAAAATGATTATTCATGTGGCAAATTACCATAAATTCGCAGCCCCAATGGTTAATAAAGAAGTGACAGAAAAAGAGAAATGGAAAAACACAACGAACAACACAAACAACTCAGCAAATGTTATTACAATTAATCCATTGTGATTTTGTCCAGCTCTGCAAATAGCATACGGACCGAACAGTAAGGTTTGGTGTCAAGCAGCAATGCCTCCCAAAAGTTGAAAAATGTAGTAAGCCTTGAATAGTACTTTACTCCGAAAACCCAGAACGATACAAAAAGCCTGTAAAAGGCGACAAGAAAATCGTTTCCAACCGGTACTGGTGTGTTATCCAGGATAAGATAAAAGTGATCTGGCCTTTGTTCATTGCCCAGAGCAAGCAGAAAAGGTTGTACCAGACCTTCTGGCTTCTTCCTAGCAAAGTCCAAATATCACAGCCAGCCTTGGGGGAATAAAAAAACAGTAAGTACAATCCAGCTAGATTGCCTTGAGATTAGCAGCAGTCATACCAGGCAGGCTCGAGGTTTGTTACCTGACCACCATTCTGACACAGTATGCACCCTGATGACTGTTATTGTTATCATGCCATCTCAAGGGATACACATAATCCTATCAGTATATCCTACAGTACTAGCATGTGTATTAAATAGGAAACTAACCCCTTTAAAAGTCACTATGGCACAAGTTTCATTGGTACTTCTTTTGGTGTTCATCGGTGGCAGCAATTTTTGTAAAATCAAAATTGCTTTTAAGTTCTCTGAAAATAAAATCAATGTTATTAACTTATTATTATATATATTAAGTGCATGATATCTGATATGGCCGATATCCACGTGCCGCTAGTCCCCTTACAATCATTTTAATTGTGACGTCACTCCGCCGATTACGGTTCATTGAGTGCACGCGCGTGTGAAGCATTGTCCTTTGCGTTAAAGTCATTGTTCTTTTCAGTAACGCCGTTGTTCACTTGCAGGGTTTATTTCGCCATTGTTTAGTTATTAATTCACTTATTTATCATTGTACAGACACGAACTAGGATTCTACACCGCTTATCTATCTAAGTAATAAAATCGCTTTTAAGATAAAACCGCATGTTAATTGCAAACAAGAGGCCAGACTTAACAATGGCGACGAGGTAAAGAAACGGGCATCAGAAAAGAAAAATCCTATTTCAGTGCAACCAGCGAATATCCGAAGAACCTTTCAACCCTGCTATTAATATGGAAGTGCCAGCATTCTCGCTAGCAAAGTTCGATCCTGAAAGTCATCGAAACAACGTATTCGACGCTTTCACAGAATATGTGGATTCGTTTGAATTCGAATACGAAGCAATAGCCAAAGAACCGCCGGCTAGCGTGGTCGACAAAGAACATTGGATAGATGTCCAGAAGAGAAAAACTTTCATGGGAAGGTACGCATCACGGGTTTTTCAAATAGAATACAAAGACACAATACCAGAAGCGGAAAGATCAGATCTCAAATTCTCGGATATGGTGCGCAAAATGCTAGCAAGATACGAACCAGCAAAGAATTACACCCTGGCTAACTATGACTTTCATAAACTCACCCAGGGACTGGAAGAAAGTTTTGATGTGTTCGCCAACCGCATAAGACATGAATCTCAGTCATGTCGCTTTAAATGTGCACACGATTATTGCAATGTCCCCGAGATAATGATTCGAGACCAAATAGTTATCGGCACAACAAATGATGACATCCGCTGCAACGCTCTCAAGAATCAGTGGGACCTACAGCAACTGCTTGAGAACGGCAGGAAGATTGAGGCAGCCACACATAGTGCGCAGCGCATCGCCAATGAGCAAGGCAACAGAGAGTCGCACATCTCAAGAGTAAAACCCGGGAAATACTCAGCAAGCCGCAGGACACGCCAACCCACATCACAATGCAAAACTTGCTCAAACAAATCATGTGAAGGAGGTAAAAAATGCATCGCTTATAAAATGCAATGTTTCGCATGCAACGGCGTTGGTCATTTTAAAGGCTCACAAACCTGCAAAGCCAATAAAAGAAAAGCCCACAAAAGGACAACTCGGCGGGTTGAACCAAGCTCTGAGAGTGAAACAGCAAGCCAGTGCAGCAGCACATCCGAGGAAACTCTTTCAACTTCATCCAGTGATTCAAGAAGAAAATGTCCTAGTGGAAGAAAACAAAAAGCCAGAATCCATCGAGTGGTAGGCCATAGAATCAAGATACATCGTGCAACACACCAAAGAGCGCGGGGAAATAGCAAAAACTCACGATATCAGGTCAGGGTGGTGATCAAAGAACACGTGGTTCCAGCATTCGCTGACACAGGTGCCGACATTAATGTAATGTCAAGAGAAACAGCGGCGGGACTTGGATTGCAGCTTGTACAAACGAAAACAAAAGTAAGGCCTTATGGCTCGAAACCCCTTAAATGCTCGGGATATTATGAAGGGAGCGTGACGTTTGGAGATGCTTTCGCCGCAGCAAGGTTCTATGTAATAAAAGGTAACGTAGAAACCCTTTTGAGTGGCAGCCTATGTGAAGCACTTGGGATCATCAAATTTACCTCGGAACAAAAATACTCTGACGCGCGGGTTCACAGAATCAAATTCAAGAACAGTTTTGAGGAACGCATCATCACTGAATACCCCACTGCATTTCAAGGTATTGGTACATTACGCGATTATTAAGTGAACTTTTATATTGACAAAAAAGTGCCGCCAGTAGCCCAACCTGCGAGACCCATACCATTCTACCTTCGAAACCGCTTCGAAAGGGAGGTAGAAGCAATGCAAGAACAAGACGTCATCGAGGAACACCACGGTCCAGCTCCATGGATATCCAATCCGGTACTCGCTCCCAAAGATAATGGTGGCATACGATTAACAATCGACATGAGAGAAGCCAACAAAGCTATAAGGTCAACGAATATCCCCATCCCTCGTGTCGAGGACATTAAGGTGAAACTGTCGGGATGCAAGGTATTTAGCAAACTTGATTTTAAATCAGCTTTTCACCAGCTTAAGTTAAATCAAGCATCGCGCCGGCTCACGGTTTTCCACGCAGGTAATCGCCTTATGCGACATAAAAGACTTACGATGGGAGCCAAGCCTGCTTCGGGAGAACTCAGTAAAGCACTTCTTCCAATCTTCAGCAACATACCAGGATGTCATGTTATCCACGATGACATTATAATCGCAGGCGCTTCGAAATCCGACCATGATAGAACGCTGGATGTCACAATGAGCAAAATAGTGGAGGCGGGTCTTACGCTGAACCCGGATAAATGCATATTTAGGAAAAATGAAATACCATTTTGGGGCATGATAGTATCACATAAAGGCATCAAGCCAGACCCATCTAAGGTAACCGCCCTTAAAGCAGCCACTTCACCCGAATCGAAAGATGAGGTTATGTCCTTCCTATGCTTTGTTCAATCATTCTCAGATTTCATTCCACACTTATCGCAGCGCACACGGCACTTAAGGGAGCTCACCAGGAAACACACAACTTTTAAGTGGACCAAGCGTTGTGTGGAAGAGTTCAAAGACTTGAAAAATGCGCTCCAAGAGGAAACGGTGATAACCTACTTCAACCCCGCCCTCCCGACGTTCATATTCGTTGACGCTCACACAACAGGCCTCTCGGCTATACTCGCCCAAGGGAGTGAACCTGACAAATGCAAGCCAGTGGCCTACGCTAGTCGTGCCACCAGAGCGGAAGAGAGCAGGTATCCCCAATTGGATCTGGAGGCAGCATCGGTCGACTTTGCGCTGCGTCGATTTCGTCCATACATAGCGGGAGGACCTAAGGTCACTGTGGTGACTGAATCCACCAGCCTTTGATCAGCATTTTTCGCAATACGCGCAAAGGATCCATACGTACCGATCGAATCAAACTACGTCACCAGGATCTATCCTATGAGGTACAATGGTCTCCAGGGGAAACCAACCCGGCAGACTACCTATCTCGACACGCAATACCACTGCGGCAGCTTCCTAAAGAAGTTCAACAGGAAGCGACTGAGCTGGAAAAAACAGTTTGGATGCTGCAGTACAACCCATATACCGAATCCATATCGTTCAATCGGATTATAGAAGAGACGGCAAAAGACAACCTGTTAATAACGCTTATGAAATACATTCACAAAGGCTTTATACCGAAGTCCCAAACAAAACTCGCCCCATACAGGAAAATATTGGATGAGCTTACCATTGTGGATCACATGATAATGAAAGGAAACCGGATTGTTTTACCGGAAACATTGTGGAAGAGTGCCGCTGACAAAGCACACCAAGGAGCACACGCAGGAATGACCAACATGAAGCGGCGAATACGCAGTCACTTCTGGTTTCCAGGCATTAATGCAATTGTGGAGAAAACTGTTAATGCGTGCCACACCTGTCAATTGTTTACCAACAAAACAACGAAAGAGCCTATGAAATCGATCCCATACCCTAAAAAACCGTGGCAGGATGTCAGCATCGACTTATTTGGGCCAACACCTGAAAAAAAACACGTAGTTGTCGTCCAAGATCTGAAAACCAGGTTTCCTGCTGCTACAATGGTTGGGTCAACAGGCGCCAAACACGTAATACCAGCAATTTCTGACATATACACAAACTACGGAAACCCAGATAGCCACCGGACCGACAATGGACCACCATTCAACTCAAAGGAATTTGCAAGTTTCTCGGAGGAACACAATACACAGCACCGAACATCATTCCCATACCACCCTCAAGCAAATCCAGTGGAAACATTCATGAAACCATTAGGAAAAACCCTAAAGGCTGCACATTGGGAACATAAAAACAAACAAAAAGCCATTAACGACCTCCTATCCACGTACCGTTCAACCCCGCACCCATCCACGGGCCAGGCTCCAGGAGACTTGATGTTCCGAGGTGGCTACAAGAAAGACTTCCCAGCTAAAAGTTTAAGTAGGGAAGAGGTCACCAGGGCATATGACAAAGATGAATCTGAAAAACAGGAAAGGATGAACAAGGCCAACGCATCCACGCACTGTAAAGCATCACAACTATCACAGGGAGACATAGTTATCACACGAAACATAAAAAAACACAAATTCGACCCCATCTTTGGCCCACACAAATACGAAGTAATCACAACACACAGCAGTGGTGCCATACTAAAAAGAATTTCAGATGGGAAAATTCAAATACGCCACTGCAACGATATTAAACTAGCTACAGCCACAAATAAACCCACTACAGAAAATACCGTTGGACCAGAATGGATATGGGAGCAACATATGGTAAGCCAAGACATACCGGAACATCTGGATCATGACTCTGATGTAACCACCCACCAAGAGGAACAGTCCACTACCATGACTACACAACCAAACGCTCAGCAAGACGTCAGCAGCTACCCAAACACACGAGGAAGAAGCCAACGAAAACACGACAAAATCAAACGGGCATTAAAACAGCTACAGGACTACAACAAGCCAGGATACAAACAATTGGAGGAATAGACTGGTTCCTTGAAAAAAATGGGAGTACTGATATGGCCGATATCCACGTGCCGCTAGTCCCCTTACAATCATTTTAATTGTGACGTCACTCCGCCGATTACGGTACATTGAGTGCACGCGCGTGTGAAGCATTGTCCTTTGCGTTAAAGTCATTGTTCTTTTCAGTAACGCCGTTGTTCACTTGCAGGGTTTATTTCGCCATTGTTTAGTTATTAATTCACTTATTTATCATTGTACAGACACGAACTAGGATTCTACACCGCTTATCTATCTAAGTAATAAAATCGCTTTTAAGATAAAACCGCATGTTAATTGCAAACAAGAGGCCAGACTTAACAATATCAAACAAAAAATCACTCATTGAAGTAAAGAATATTGTTCCTATAGAACTAAAATTTCTTAAAAAAAATTACCATCATCACATTTTATTCCTGTTGAAGAAGAATGATGTCGTTTTAAAATTTTGCGTACCAGTGGAACAAAGCTTTCCATGCTTTTGCATCTGGGATGACATTCCTTTAAACTCCATCTCAATCTGTTAATACAATTTAAATGAATTGGTGGGCTTTGTGCCTAAAACACTTATTAACCAAAGAACCAAATAATTCAGCATTAATTTACATATATCTTACACACAACAAACTGTAAATGACAATCTATAACTGCTTACCAAAAAACCAAGTCCATCTTTAAACCTCGGATAATGGTTTAATAACACAGTTATTGATGGATGATCTGCATTGACTTCTTGCCGCCTGTAATCAAATATCTCTTCCATTGCTTTAGTTATTACTTCTTTGTTAGCATTAGTAAGAACAGTTTGTTGTAACCATTTCACCTAAAAAATAAGCTGCTATTTATTTAAAAAACAAAATATACAAATGCAACCTTTTCCTTTATCGGTTCCATTTCCACGGAATCCCGGATATCAACCGTGTCATCTGTATCTTCACTGCTAGACTTTTCTTCGGCACATTTTCGTTTGCCCAACCTACCTATGTTTGTGAGACTTCTCCCTCGATTGGCAATTTTTTTCTTATTGTTCGTAGTCTGTTCTCCAAATATCCCGTAGCGCCACCACAATCGTAAAAATGCTCCTGGAAAAAATGCCTAATAGTCAAAAATAGGGCTGTATAAGACTTTACTAGCGGATATAAATTAGAAGTTGCACGGTTAATAATTTAGCCTTTATGAATAAGTTGTTTAGGTTATTTTAGGTTTATTTTTTGCATGTTATTTGAACTACAATGTGAAAATACTTACATATCCCTTGGATCCAGGAAAGTTAGACCTTAAATTGGGAAACACGGTGACTATACTGCTGGCTAGGTTGATTTTCATATTCATTGGTGGATAGCTGAAAAGTTAAAAAAAAACTATATTTGTTGTTGTTCATTATCACAGCTGGTGCATTTAATCAACAACAATGATATACTTTCTCTTGTATCCCGCTTGAACCCCCTCTTCTATTAATATTTCAGTGCAAATTTTGATAAACTTTTTCCGATTACTATGGTTTAAATACAGATCTCTATTCAACTGATTCAAAATATCTTCGCCACCTTCAATTGCACAAATTCTTTCTTTGAGGTTGCTGAACTAAAATGATAATCAGCATTGGATAGTACAAGTACAAATTTAGATCAAACTTACAGTATGTTGTTGAGGAGGTGCCGGTGTCACTTCACTTAAGCAAACTACTTTATCTTTGTGTGATGTGTATGCCTTTATTAGCCTTCGCACGAGTTTTCTTTGACCCATTGTCACAAACCCTAATTCCTTTAATTCCGGTTCATCCAGCTCAAGTAGTGTCAATCCATTAATTTGTTCGTCTAAAAAAAGTGTATTATATATTAAGTAATGACTACGGTTACAACTGTGGTTTGTTTACAATATAGGAAAGTGGCCCTTTATAGTTATATGGAAATTTTCAAGTTAAATGTGCGATAATTTGGTAAATCACTTAAAGCAATCAGCATCAAGTTATCCACAATACGCGGCAATATTGCAAAAGCATGGTAGTAAAAGTCAAAGCAGTCAGTTTTATACTGTTCAATTACAAAATATGGCTTCTCATTTGCCAAAAAAATATCTAAGATTTTACCAAATGTAGGGAGATTATGTTCAGTTATTGGGTCTGCTAGAGCTACACACAGAAAAAAATTAGCCTTGTACAATATGCGATTAAAAGTTATTTTCCGTGTTACATAAACAGTTGACACAAATGGAAGTTTTTCTACCAATAAGCTATGATATGGGTAATTGGCGACCTCAGCCACTGCTCCATTGCATACCTCCAATTCATCACCAAAGCAAAATTCGGAAGAAAATGTTAAACATTGCTGCATTTGATTTTTTGCAGCAAGAGACTTACAAATATTTTTAAAATTAGATATAACGTGTGCATGTTTTTTAAAAACATTATGACGAGCTTCATATCGCATACATGACATTCTAGCAGTTGGACCAAACATTCGTATGCATGTTGGGTAATGTACTAAATGGTGGTGCTTATTAACTAAATTAACACTAGGAAAGAGTTCTTTAAACAATACATGATGAGCAAAAATTAAATCATCTAGTTGAGTTAGTTGGGCAACAGACAGTTTTGGTGCAAAAACTAAATCCATAATTTGCAGGAGATACAATATTAAATCGAGATGTGGACTATTATTAGGAAACAAATCACCAAAAATTAAGGGAAAATGACGAATTAAACACCATGTCTGCGCTGCCTTTTGCCTTATTGTTCCATCACTTGAGTTTCTCAGATTATTTTCAATAAAATTAGCCGATGGTTTATCTTTGCTCTCAATTATCCCAAAATTAAAACTATACAAACGGGAATTCACATCACAAACTTTAAGCACCTTTATATCAAAAACTAAATAATTTAGAACCAACTTAATTTCCCTGGGTACAATTCCTTCTAATAAATCATGCATCGGGTCAAAACAAAAATTTTCCACAACATTGAAATAACGGGATTTTTGAAATGGTGAAAATGAGGATACACCACAAGTTGGAAATTTCCCATCTTTACAAATTTTATTGTGGTCCTCCATTTTTCTCATAACAAACATTTCCTCTTTAAACTTAGTCTGAATTTCACTTCGTTGAGCATAGCATAACCGGCAAAAATAATTAGCAGATGGTGACTGAAAACCAAATAACGAGTGGGCAGCTAAAGTATCCGCGACTACCATATTAACAGTTCCCCTTACTGTTGTACCATCTTCCAGTTTAAGCCCTTCATCTCTTTCCAATTTTTGAAGCTCTTTAAAAAATGGATCAAGAATTACAGAAAATCCATACTTTTTAACATCAAGTGAATGGGCGATTGCTAACAGGTGAATGTTTTGAAGTGAAGAGTTGCATTTGACAGGAAGGTTTTGCAGAGTATAATAAAACAAACCCACTTCATGTACCTTTGTTTTAGAACCAAGTGGGTTGACTACTTCAACATCATCATAATAAAATTGTAACTGCAAGGCGGATGGGTATTTTGAATAAAGTGGATGTGATTTGTACGTATAGCCATCATTATATGAACAAAAATTAGATTTTATTGGCGAAGATCCACTTTTCAGCAAGGATTTCAGATTAGTTTTAATGAAAAGTTTATTCAAAACCTTTTCAATTGAAATGTACTGAAATGATTCTGCAACAGATGAAGGTGTGTATTTATCAAGCTGTTTATCGTAACGTTGATCAATACGTGTCCCCAAAGCTATTTCATCAGGTTGAATCATGTTAAGTTTCTCAGTGAAATACTTGTTTTGCTTATGAATGGTGTCCAGTTGTTCCAACAATCGGAAAATTTTTCCAAATACTTTTAGCAATAAATCTAGAAATAGTGGTAAATTATCAT
>CH002947.1:30644-47304 GCA_000149265.1 Ciona savignyi
AGGTTTAAAGTAAAAAAAAAGTTGACTCAATGTTGACTTAAAACCCAACCCACAAATAAATTTTGAGTCACATTTTTGACTCGAATATTTGAGTCAAACATTAACTAAAAAGCCGAATAAATTTTTGAGTCATTTTAACCTGTCCATCCAAATCCGACTCATTTTTTTATTCAAATGTTCTGGATTTTATTATGGTCAGTTCAAATTTAATTACAGTTTACAGAAACAAATGAATGCATGCAAACACGTGAAAGTCCATATTTGGGCTGCATATTAAGCTTTCTCCGATCAAAATTTATTTACAAGTGATAGGCACTATATAATTGAAGTTAGCTGCTAAACAAGAACACTGAAGTGAAAATGATTATTCATGTGGCAAATTACCATAAATTCGCAGCCCCAATGGTTAATAAAGAAGTGACAGAAAAAGAGAAATGGAAAAACACAACGAACAACACAAACAACTCAGCAAATGTTATTACAATTAATCCATTGTGATTTTGTCCAGCTCTGCAAATAGCATACGGACCGAACAGTAAGGTTTGGTGTCAAGCAGCAATGCCTCCCAAAAGTTGAAAAATGTAGTAAGCCTTGAATAGTACTTTACTCCGAAAACCCAGAACGATACAAAAAGCCTGTAAAAGGCGACAAGAAAATCGTTTCCAACCGGTACTGGTGTGTTATCCAGGATAAGATAAAAGTGATCTGGCCTTTGTTCATTGCCCAGAGCAAGCAGAAAAGGTTGGACCAGACCTTCTGGCTTCTTCCTAGCAAAGTCCAAAACATCACAGCCAGCCTTGGGGGAATAAAAAACAGTAAGTACAATCCAGCTAGATTGCCTTGAGATTAGCAGCAGTCATACCAGGCAGGGTTCGAGGGTTTGTTACCTGACCACCATTCTGACACAGTATGCACCCTGATGACTGTTATTGTTATCATGCCATCTTCAAGGGATACACATAATCCTATCAGTATATCCTACAGTACTAGCATGTGTATTAAATAGGAAACTAACCCCTTTAAAAGTCACTATGGCACAAGTTTCATTGGTACTTCTTTTGGTGTTCATCGGTGGCAGCAATTTTTGTAAAATCAAAATTGCTTTTAAGTTCTCTGAAAATAAAATCAATGTTATTAACTTATTATTATATATATTATATGCATGATATCAAACAAAAAATCACTCATTGAAGTAAAGAATATTGTTCCTATAGAACTAAAATTTCTTAAAAAAAATTACCATCATCACATTTTATTCCTGTTGAAGAAGAATGATGTCGTTTTAAAATTTTGGGTACCAGTGGAACAAAGCTTTCCATGCTTTTGCATCTGGGATACATTCCTTTAAACTCCATTTCAATCTGTTAATACAATTTAAATGAATTGGTGGGCTTTGTGCCTAAAACACTAATTAACCAAAGAACCAAATAATTAAGCATTAATTTAAATATATCTTACACACAACAAACTGTAAATGACAATCTATAACTGCTTACCAAAAAACCAAGTCCATCTTTAAACCTCGGATAATGGTTTAATAACACAGTTATTGATGGATGATCTGCATTGACTTCTTGCCGCCTGTAATCAAATGTCTCTTCCATTGCTTTAGTTATTACTTCTTTGTTAGCATTAGTAAGAACAGTTTGTTGTAACCATTTCACCTAAAACATAAGCTGCTATTTATTTAAAAAACAAAATATACAAATGCAACCTTTTCCTTTATCGGTTCCATTTCCACGGAATCCCGGATATCCACCGTGTCATCTGTATCTTCACTGCTAGACTTTTCTTCGGCACATTTTCGTTTGCCCAACCTATGTTTGTGAGACTTCTCCTCGATTGGCAATTTTTTTCTTATTGTTCGTAGTCTGTTCTCCAAATACCCCGTAGCGCCACCACAATCGTAAAAATGCTCCTGGAAAAAATGCCTAATGATCAAAAATAGAGCTGTATAAGGCTTTACTAGCGGATATAAATTAGAAGTTGCACGGTTAATAATTTAGCCTTTATGAATAAGTTGTTTAGGTTATTTTAAGTTTATTTTTTGCATGTTATTTGAACTACAATGTGAAAATACTTACATATCCCTTGGATCCAGGAAAGTTTGACCTTAAATTGGGAAACACGGTGACTATACTGCTGGCTAGGTTGATTTTCATATTCATTGGTGGATAGCTGAAAAGTTAAAAAAAAACTATATTTGTTGTTGTTCATTATCACAGCTGGTGCATTTAATCAGCAACAATGATATACTTTCTCTTGTATCCCGCTTGAACCCCCTCTTCTATTAATATTTCAGTGCAAATTTTGATAAACTTTTTCCGATTACTATGGTTTAAATACAGATCTCTATTCAACTGATTCAAAATATCTTCGCCACCTTCAATTGCACAAATTCTTTCTTTGAGGTTGCTGAACTAAAATGATAATCAGCATTGGATAGTACAGTACAAATTTAGATCAAACTTACAGTATGTTGTTGAGGAGGTGCCGGTGTCACTTCACTTGGGCAAACTACTTTATCTTTGTGTGATGTGTATGCCTTTATTAGCCTTCGCACGAGTTTTCTTTGACCCATTGTCACAAACCCTAATTCCTTTAATTCCGGTTCATCCAGCTCAAGTAGTGTCAATCCATTAATTTGTTCGTCTAAAAAAAGTGTATTATATATTAAGTAATGACTACGGTTACAACTCTGGTTTGTTTACAATATAGGAAAGTGGCCCTTTATAGTTATATGGAAATTTCAAGTTAAATGTGCGATAATTTGGTAAATCACTTAAAGCAATCAGCATCAAGTTATCCACAATACGCGGCAATATTGCAAAAGCATGGTAGTACAAGTCAAAGCAGTCAGTTTTATACTGTTCAATTACAAAATATGGCTTCTCATTTGCCAAAAAAATATCTAAGATTTTACCAAATGTAGGGAGATTATGTTCAGTTATTGGGTCTGCTAGAGCTACACACAGAAAAAAATTAGCCTTGTACAATATGCGATTAAAAGTTATTTTCCGTGTTACATAAACAGTTGACACAAATGGAAGTTTTTCTACCAATAAGCTATGATATGGGTAATTGGCGACCTCAGCCACTGCTCCATTGCATACCTCCAATTCATCACCAAAGCAAAATTCGGAAGAAAATGTTAAACATTGCTGCATTTGATTTTTTGCAGCAAGAGACTTACAAATATTTTTAAAATTAGATATAACGTGTGCATGTTTTTTAAAAACATTATGACGAGCTTTATATCGCATACATGACATTCTAGCAGTTGGACCAAACATTCGAATGCATGTTGGGTAATGTACTAAATGGTGGTGCTTATTAACTAAATTAACACTAGGAAAGAGTTCTTTAAACAATACATGATGAGCAAAAATTAAATCATCTAGTTGAGTTAGTTGGGCAACAGACAGTTTTGGTGCAAAAACTAAATCCATAATTTGCAGGAGATACAATATTAAATCGAGATGTGGACTATTATTAGGAAACAAATCACCAAAAATTAAGGGAAAATGACGAATTAAACACCATGTCTGCGCTGCCTTTTGCCTTATTGTTCCATCACTTGAGTTTCTCAGATTATTTTCAATAAAATTAGCCGATGGTTTATCTTTGCTCTCAATTATCCCAAAATTAAAACTATACAAACGGGAATTCACATCACAAACTTTAAGTACCTTTATATCAAAAACTAAATAATTTAGAACCAACTTAATTTCCCTGGGTACAATTCCTTCTAATAAATCATGCATCGGGTCAAAACAAAAATTTTCCACAACATTGAAATAACGGGATTTTTGAAATGGTGAAAATGAGGATACACCACAAGTTGGAAATTTCCCATCTTTACAAATTTTATTGTGGTCCTCCATTTTTCTCATAACAAACATTTCCTCTTTAAACTTAGTCTGAATTTCACTTCGTTGAGCATAGCATAACCGGCAAAAATAATTAGCAGATGGTGACTGAAAACCAAATAACGAGTGGGCAGCTAAAGTATCCGCGACTACCATATTAACAGTTCCCCTTACTGTTGTACCATCTTCCAGTTTAAGCCCTTCATCTCTTTCCAATTTTTGAAGCTCTTTAAAAAATGGATCAAGAATTACAGAAAATCCATACTTTTTAACATCAAGTGAATGGGCGATTGCTAACAGGTGAATGTTTTGAAGTGAAGAGTTGCATTTGACAGGAAGGTTTTGCAGAGTATAATAAAACAAACCCACTTCATGTACCTTTGTTTTAGAACCAAGTGGGTTGACTACTTCAACATCATCATAATAAAATTGTAACTGCAAGGCGGATGGGTATTTTGAATAAAGTGGATGTGATTTGTACGTATAGCCATCATTATATGAACAAAAATTAGATTTTATTGGCGAAGATCCACTTTTCAGCAAGGATTTCAGATTAGTTTTAATGAAAAGATTATTCAAAACCTTTTCAATTGAAATGTACTGAAATGATTCTGCAACAGATGAAGGTGTGTATTTATCAAGCTGTTTATCGTAACGTTGATCAATACGTGTCCCCAAAGCTATTTCATCAGGTTGAATCATGTTAAGGTTCTCAGTGAAATACTTGTTTTGCTTATGAATGGTGTCCAGTTGTTCCAACAATCGGAAAATTTTTCCAAATACTTTTAGCAATAAATCTAGAAATAGTGTTAAATTATCATTGGAAACGGACAAATTTTTGGTCCTTGTGAGCAAGTTCTCTAATGTTCCCTAAAAATTGCTTTAAAAATGTTATAAAAAACAGTAGCGTGCACTCATTTATTCCACTTTTGCTGCGCATATGTAGTATCAGATTTTTCAAACTTTTAACCAGTAAATCTTCTTCGTTGTTTTCATAATGAAATATTTGATCTTGCTCATTCAATGCATGAGTTTCTGTCAAGTACTCAAGTTGCAGCACTCTCATTATGATGGTCTCCATCATGATTATGGTTTTTAATCGGGTGGAAATTTCTTAAATGTCTCATAAAATTATCCAATCTGGTAAAAGTGGCACAGCATTCCAGCTGGGTACACACTATGTGAACACCAACAGTGGCTTCAAGGTGGCGGTGGCGTAAGTGCAGAGACAATGAAGAGATATCCTTGGTTTCCCAACCACATCTAAAGGGACAAGTGTACACCAACACTTCAACTTTCATTTCTAGCCGTTTTTATTTATCAGTACTGGTAAGATATATCATGCATAAGGCACAGAAATTTAACCTTAACACCTACAAGTAGTAATAACATATAAGAAACCAATACATACAGCAAATTATATAAACTTTTTAGGCGAACTTGATCAAACAAACTACATACCAGTATAGGTGATAAAGACTATACCCCGCTGGCCATCAGCCCAGTATTTTTTAGTCTCGGGGATTTAAAAATTTACAGAAAAAATGCACAGTTGTGAATATTGTAATAATATATGTATTTTTGCCTATTAATCACTACGGTATTGGTATTCTACCCTTAAACAATTTTATAAGTTAGTGCTATGGGTTCTGTAAGCAAATACTACTAAATAGCATAATTGGTACACTTACTTTTTATTTGATCTTCCACTCCAGGTGGAAATAGTTCTAGCATACTCTTCCGTAACTGCTCCACGACTTGCAATGTGTCAAAATCTTTAAATTCATGCGGAAAATCCATTGCAGCCCAACGTTTTTACACCACAGTACTTTTTAAATTAGAAACAATTTTTTAAGTTACTGTATCTGTAGGATATTTGAATTGAAAACTTATTAATCCAAATATTGGTTTAGGTTTTTCCTGGGATAGGGCCTTTAGGCTACTGACCTACATACAATTCAATATATGTCCAGGATCCCTGCACGTGTTCTGTAGATGGTAGGCTACCAGGCACTTAATTGGGTTTCAATCCAACCATATAGACATTATCCATACAGTTGGCTATTAAACCATTATATTAAATTAGATAAAGGCATATATAGGTTTATCGTGTACAATAGGCTTTAGTTTATTCTAATAATTTATAGAAAACACGCACAGCAACTGTAACCTACAACTGCAATTAGCGCGAAGTCCTCTGAAATTTCGAATTCACCTGTGCGGCACAATTCAAACAGTACTCACGTGAGACAGACAATAAATCACTTCGACTTGTACTGGTTGGTACACCTATTGATAATTGGGCGCGTTTCCTTTCGCGCGCTTTTCGAAAATACGAGAGAGAGCGACGCGAAAAAAAATGTTTATTGTTCTTCTCGTCGCCGCCGTCGCAGAAAAAGATAAAGGCTCAAACTTTCGATAGTTTTGAGTGAGAAAGTCAAAGTTTTAGTGAAAAAGGGCTGACTCAAATGATTAAGTCATTTTTTTGACTCAAGATTTTTTAGAGTGTGCCTATTGTGACTGTATTATTGAGATATTATATATTGTATTCGGGTAGAAAGCTTGGTTGTCGTACCACGTGCACCATGAAAGACCAGGTGTCCACATGATAACAAAGTATAACGAGCTAACTAAGACATGTCACAAGTGCCTTGTAATGTTTGATAATATAAATGGTTTGTGAGGACCCGTTTCACTTTCTCGCATAATTATACTCGAAGTGGTTTGGTCACATGATGTGTCAGTGACCCCGCATGTCTTGCTATGAATTCGTCCCGGGGTCGCATGAAATACTTTAACTCTTATGGTGTTTTCCGTCTTACCCGGCACACTTTGCAAATAATGCACAAGTGTTTTACGATCTTTAGCAACTTTAGAAACCAAACCCGGTAAAAAATGTTTCAAGATGATTCAAATTGTTGTTTCTGTGTCAAAGCCAGTGACAGGTTGATCGTTTAGTCTTACTGTGGTTGTCGAATTCCAGTAGTTTTTCTGCACAAATCAGATGTGGCTGCAATGTTTAAACTAGCAAGATCAGTCACTTCACCAAGAGTTGCAACAGTGTACAATAGAGACAACACAGAAGCAGATCTGAATTAACCTTCACATACAGATGAATTGGATCTGGCTTCAGAATCAGCATCAGCAGTACGAGAGATTAGCTTAACCAAGAAGCGAATTACACCTCGGGTTCGTAGTATCAGATGTTGCGACACTTTCCAGGTTTGGTTAGTCTTTATGCATAGCTCTCATCCCATACTTACTTTCTCGGTATACCTCAAGCACACAGTCAAGTTGCTGGAGCTATTACAGTATGTGAATACGTAAACATGACTTTGACGACACATTACGTACCACTGGGTTGGAGCAATGTAAGGTGGCTTGCTGAGGTGTACAGTAATAAACATCCTGCTTACAGTCGAGTTTCTGAAGCTATAGAGTGTGTGTATAATCAGACAATATTAAAGTAACAAATATAATGTGAAAGCTTTTAAAGGGATGCTTGCAGAGTTACTCATAAACATGCGTAGATCGTCAACCTTTTCTTTTTTCGCTAAATAATCGTAAATTGGGAAATATTATTTGTCGCGTATGAGGGCTGGTGGCGATCACCTGTTAGATTTTAGGTTAAATTCCTTCTTGAAGTTCTTAAGCACTAGTGTAATTATGTATCCAGGAAAATAACGGTTAATTTTGCAATGTTGCGCTAGATTATCTACTTATTTTTTGTCCGTGGATATGTTATAAATAATTATTTAAATGGTTAATTAAGTGCTTTGTCAAGGTAGAATTGCCTGAAAGAGTTCTGATGAGAATTGAATCCACAACCTGTCGGATGATCACCACCATCCCCAACCAATACGCCATACAGCTCACATCTTTATAACTCTATTCATTTAGAAACCTGGACATGGCCGAAGGACGATCAAGAAACCTCAAATTATATGTCACTCACGTAACTTGGCTAAACGCGTGTGTGAACAAATCAATTATGCACAGACTTTGTTCACCGAACACACAGAGACATTGTGTTACGGTGCGACTCGTGAAGGCCATGCAGATCGTGCGTTCGAAATCGACGTCTAATTTTAGTAAATACGCGTGTTATGGAGATTATATTCAGGCGAAGATAAGCATTTTTATTTACAAGTGTTGCCTTAAAGTTTGCATCGTAACCTTTGTGTATACTAGATAATAACTCGTGAAACTAACAAATAATTCATGTATTCTATTGCTTAATATATTTATTTTGATCTCATTTAGGCTACCATCACTGTATCGCAATTGAAACAATATTGCGTTGAATAAATTTCCTCATCACTGTTTTACGTTATTTTGTCTTTTTTGCATTTCCACCGTTACATATTAAAGGATTCGTGACTTCTGTTCATTTCCATGGATAAATTCCAGAATCGCTATACTGACATGCGTAATGGAGATGCGTTGGTGAAACCACAGACTCTCTATTTAAATGTCCACGATAAAACTTGACACAGAGGTTTCATGTTACATCAATCTATGTGAAGATAAGCATTGCGAAACTTCTTTTTAACATCGGGAGAATACCCTGACTTTTTAGGTAGAAGCTGCATGGCATCGAGCAATTCCTAGGAGAGAGTTGTTCATACGGAACGACAAAATCTTTTTTCTTTTTTTGTGGCCGATTCTTCTTTTTTAAACTATACAGCGCCAGTTAGCTTATCCTTATATGTTACCACTACCAGCAGCGCGTCAAACTGTCAGGCGAAAGGTGATGGGTTCGAAACCAAAAGCTGGCTCATCGGTGTGTGCTTGGGGTAAGCACGGAGTTGACATTGCTTGAAACCAGTGGAATAATGGTACAACACTAAAAAGAGGGAAACTGCACACACTATTGTTTGTAAAAACTAACCCTAACCCCAACCCTAACGATAATCTCAACCCCAACATTAATCTCAACTCTAACCCCAACCCTAACGCTAATTTGTACCTGAACACAAATTCTAACCCAACCAGTCAACCACGGTGGTCATTGTACATTGCACCGGTATCGATATGATACCGGTTCTTAATCTGTAAATAACAGTTTACTAACTGCTGCCTTTATATTCATCATATCGCATATTGTTTTCCTAGATATTCTGGATATTGATCAAGGAGGTGCGGTTTAAAAATCATCTCAAAATCGGCCTACAAAAAAAGAAAAAAAGATTTTGTCGTTCCGCATGAAACACTCTCTCCGAGGAATTGCTCGATGCCATGCAGCTTCTACCGACTTTTTATCCTCAATAGGCACTTAATCTTTCTTAGTTTTGTAATTAGGAAATATAATGTTAATAAACAGTTCGTACCCATAAAATTAAGTAATTTTAATAATTATTGCATTTCTAGTTCCTGAATTTAATGTCCTAATATATTTCTAACTAAACACCAAGTCTACAAATATTTTACATTTACAGAACCGTATCTTGGTTTTTAATTTGTGGATTCGTTTTGGAAATCAACAATCTTAGACATTAATAGTTTTGTTTGATATTAAGTTACAACAATAACATTGGGATTTTGCAAGGTCATTTGGCAGTAAACAGGAACCTTATCACAGTGGTACAAAACTCCTTTTGGCCAGTGTTGTTTGTTTAGTTCCAATATTTATGTTGCTTTCGGTACAATCATTAAGTAGTTATATCTGTTTGTTTATCAATATTATTTTATTACAACAGCTATTTTTAGATATTAGTACATATAAATTTACCTATAATTTTGCGTTATTATTTTATTTTGCACTTACACTCTCGATGAAAAAAATGACACTGTCTATCAGTGGAACAAGTAATGCCAAAACTTACAACATAGACCATGGATCTGCCCTTCTTCAATTTGCCAACCAGTCGCGGATAGATGGTGATTTCAACGATATCACAATTAGTGTGGAAGGGAACAACATTCGTGCAAATAAGATGGTTCTCTCATGTTTTTCCAATTTCTTCAAAACCATGTTTACAACCGAGGTTTGTTTTATTCATTGTTATTGATGATGTTATGATTCAAAGCAGAACTTCTGTATAATTTGGCTTACCAAGCTTTGGTCAGAAGAAAATTATGTGCACTTTAAGAACATTGCTTGAAGGCACTGGTATATTTTACTTGGAATATCAATTTAATCCATGGAATTATTTTATTAGATGAAGGAGAAGTACAAAGATAGTGTAGCAGTCCAAGATGTAGATTTTGGAACCATGGAGGCTCTTGTGGAGTTTATGTATACTGGACGAATCGAGATCAATGGCAACAATGCTTGCAATATTCTGGCAGTCTCTGATTACTTGCGAATGGAATGTAGAAATAATATATTTCCGACTGGTTGCTTGCTGTAATTTGTTTTGTTAATAAATCGTATCCGCACTATATTGGAGGTTATAATATCTGTAGATGATGTGTTATACCAACTGTTGTGCCCACCACCCCATCCCAAAGCCGACTCCCTCAGTACTGGGTCGCCTCAGTACTGGGTCGCGCTTGCAGACCTCAGTACTGGGTCGCGCTTGCACACTTTTACTCAAGACTTAAATAACAACAAATTTAATTAGTTAATTTTGATTTAATTTGGTTCGTTGAAACTTATTTGTATTAATGTAAGGTTTAACGGCCACGTCGTTTTTTTTCTTAATTTGTAATGTGTTTATCAACTAACGTGTTTTAACTACTGTAGTTTTGCCGTTTTATCCTGTCTCCTCAATGTAAAATAATTGTTTTATTCTTCTTTATTGTAACGAAGGAGCGAAAAAATAAACTAAACTAAAACTACACCCACAGTATTCCAACCCTGTCAAAGCTAACCATCAACCAAAAAATGCCCTTATTGTTATTTTGCATACTTAGCGTACAGATATGTACAAAATGTTAGAAATAATTTTTAAAAGTCAAATGAAATAATGCAAAGGCAGTTTTTCAGAGTTATTCTATAATAAATTGACTAAATAAAGTAGGTGTATTATTACAGTAGATATAGCCGCTAGATTGCCAAACACCTATATTATACTGGGTATACTGTCTTTGTATGTTTGGCCTAGAGATTTTCAATTACTACTACTTCACGGATTAAATATTATAATTCCCTTTTATTGTTCCATGGAATACCGTTTTCTGTAAACAATTATAATTTTAAATGCGATTGAAAAAAGGCACACAGTAATATAACGCAGAACACTTGTTGAATATTTTCAGCCATTTCTAGGCAATCTTTTGTTCAGTACGCAGTGTACGCACTTTGTTTAATAACTTGAATTGTTTGCCAATCAAATTAACATTAAAAAATCACTTTCTAAAATAGAGTTAACTAATGCCGCGACCTTGTAAATTAAATGTAAAGGTTTTGGTTTCCAAAGTCAAACTAAACTTAAGAATTAAACTAGAGAGTGTCAACCACGTGTTTAACCACCACTATTTGTAAATCACATGTTGTATGCCATATATACATGCTACAGGTTTCCTACCCACAATTTGTCTTTTATACACTGAGTATGTAGTTTGTTTCTGCAAGCATAAACGCATGGGTCCCATAGTTAACAGAGCAAACTTATTTTCCATGTTTAGTTAAATAAAGAATAAACGTTTTAAATTTACGAACATTTCACCACAAATGTTTTAAATTATAGCTTTTTTTCAAGGGCTGTGGTGAATTAAAGCTAAATTTGCGAAACGGCCCGATTTAGTTTTTCATAATTTCAGGGAATTCCCCTGGGTTTGGTAGATAAGTTTCTGTTTTTTTACATAAGTGAGTCATTTTATGTAACAATTCTTAAGTTTTAATCTGATTTGTCGACTTCTTGTTGGAGATGTCAGTGCAATATGGAATGCCTGCCACAATTATAATTTAGGAACATATCTTTGCAGTATGGAAATTAACCTAATTAAATGTTTTCTTTTTTAAATTGTTTAAAGTGTCTAATGTTTTAACATTTTACCGAATTTTATTAAAATTCGAGCACAAAATCTAATTTATTAGAAAAAAAACGTTTTGATTTTTAACGTCTGAGGGGAATTCCCCTAGATTTGTTACCCAAATTTTTGGTTTCTGCATATTTAGACCATGTTGTCTTACAAATGTCCAATTTTCATTGCGATTTTATTACTCCTTTTGGTAGATGTCAGGGCGACATAGAATGCTTGTCACAATCATGATTTGAGACCATATACTATTTTTTGGGGTATTTCCCTATGTAATTTTAATATTTCTTCCAAGTTTTAAATCAGCACTTACATTCCACCAATTCTAATTGAAATTGTAACAGCCGTTTAAGCACTATGCCGAGTATATGTAGTTTGTTTCTGCAAGCATAAACGCATGGGTCCCAGAGTTATCAAACCAAACTTCTTTTCCATGTGTAGTTAAAAAAGAATAAACGTCTTAAATTTACAAACATTTTCACCACAAATGTTTTAAATTAAACCTTCTTTTCAAGCGCTGAAGTGAAATGAAGCTAAATTGCCAAAACAGCCCGATTTAGTTTTTCATGGTTTCAGGGAATTCCTTTAGGTTTAGTAGATAAGTTTCTGTTTTTACATATGTGGGTCATGTTATGTAACAATTCTTAAAGTTTTAATCTGATTTGTCGACTCCTTGTCTAATTTGTCAGTGCGATATGGCATGCCTGTCACAATCATAATTCAAGAACATATCGTCGTTTTTAACGTAATTACCCTAAGTAAATGTTTTCTTTCTATCAATTGGCACAAATAGTCTAACATTTCGCCAAATCTGATCAAAGAATTACCCTAAGTAAATGTTTTCTTTCTATCAATTGGCACAAATAGTCTAACATTTCGCCAAATCTGATCAAAATTAGAGTAGCCGTTTAAGCGCTATATACCCCAAAAAGCGAATTTATTGGAAAAAAGCTTTTGGATTTTTACGTCTCAGGGGAATTCCCCTGGATTCATTACCCAAAATTTTGGTTTCTTTGTATCTAGACCATGTTCTCGTACAAATGTCAAATTTTCTTTGCGATCCCATTACTCCTTTTGGTAGATATCGGGGCGACATGGCATGCTTGTCACAATCATGATTTGAGAACAAAATCTTATTTTTAGGGTATTTCCCTAAGTACTTTTTTATTTCTTTTAAGTGTTAAATCAGTGACTAATGCACTTACATTTCAGAAAATCTGATTCAAATTGGAGCAGTCGTTCAAGCGCTATGCCCCCAAAAAGCTAATTCTTTAGAAAAAAATACTGTTTTGGTTTTTAACGTCCCAGGGGAATTCCCCTTAATTTATCACCCAAAATTTTGGTTTTTGCATATCTATACCATGTTGTCTAAAAAATGTTAAATTTTTATTGCGATTTCAGTAGTCCTTCTGGTAGATGTCGTGGCGATATGGCATGACTGTCACAATCATGATTTGAGAACAAAATCTTATTTTTTAGGGTATTTCCCTAGGTAATTTTTTATTTCTTTTAACTGTTAAATCAGTGCCTAATGCACTTAAATTCCAGAAAATCTGATTTAAATTGTAACATCTGTTCAAGCGCTATGCCCAAAAAAGTCAATTTTTTTAGAAAAAAATACCGTTTTGGTTTTTAACGTCCCAGTGAAATTCCCCTGGATTTATCACCCAACATTTTGGTTTCTGTATATCTAAACCATGTTATATAAAAAATACCAAAGTTTGATTGCGATTTCATTTTTCCTTCTGGTAGATGTCGGTGCGACATGGCGTGCTTGTCACAATCATGATTTAAGAACAAAATCTTATTGTTTGGGGTATTTCCCTAGGTAAATTTTTTATTTCTTCTAAGTAATAAATCAGTGACTATTGCACTTATATTTCACCACATCTGATTCAAATTGGAGCTGTCGTTTAAGCGCTATGCCCAAAATAGCTATTTTTTTAGAAAAAAATACCGTTTTGGTTTTTAACGTCCCAGGGGAATTCCCCTGGTTTTATCTCCTAAAATGTTGGTTTCTGTTCATTTAAACCATGTAGTCTAACAAATGGCAAAGTCTCATTGCGATTCCATTATTCCTTCTGGTAGATGTCGGGGCGACATGCCATGCCTGTCAAGCGTTTGACGAAAAAAGGAGAAAAAAAACGGACAAAAACAATATGTCTCCCAATTTTTCAAATGGGACCCATAACAATATGTGTCCCATTTTTCCAAATGGGGCCCATAATTATGGTAACCGCACACGTAAACAAATGGTAGCCTAGCCGGCCATGTGACCAATACGAAATATTAAAAAATTCACGATTTCAGTAGCATCATCTATTATTTAACTGAATTATGGGAATAATTGAATAATGGGTATAATTTCTTTAATATATATTACCCTATATTGCCTGAACTTAATAATTCGATCAAATAAGGTAAAGAACATTTAAAGCAAACTAACAACTAACTGATTTCTTTCACGACCTTGTTGATAAATCCTTTGATTTGAATCTGAGGATGCCAATGACCAAACCATCCATCCAGGTTTGTCCTGATTTGGTTTACACTGCTGTCATGAACTGGGTTAAATCGGATGTGGCTGCCAGGGAAGGTTACTTGAACGAACTCATCAAGTTTATTGATTCCGATGGCTTGACAAATGAGACCCTTGGAGATGTGGATGCCATCAAGGTGAGAATGGGCAGTATAGGATACTTCTGTTTATTCCCGATGGAGAGGAAATGCAAGCGTCATACCATTTGTGTTTATTCATTAGTCCACATTTGGGTAATCTAAACTATGGTAGTATGTTGTATAATATTCGATTGGTTATTTCGATTTTATTCTACCCAATCATCCATCGGGTTTTGGGCAAAGGCGGGAACAAATGGCTGTCCAGAAGCTGAATTCAAACTCGCAACCTTTTAGCTCACACATTAATTACTACTGGGCTACCCAGCTGGACAAATATTTAAAACATTACTTTTTATTTTTTAACTTGAATTATGGGTCCCATTTGGAAAAATGGGACACATATTGTTTTTGTCCGTTTTTTTTTCGTTTTTATTTTCGTCAAAGGTTTGACTGGCATGGCATGACGCCCCGACATTTACCAGAAGGAATGATCGAATCGTAATGAAACTTAGTCATTCGTTAGACAACATGGTCTAGATATGCAGAAACCAAAATTTTAGGTAATAAATCAAGGGGAATTCCCCTGGGAGGTTAAAAACCAAAACGGTATTTTTTATGAAAAAATTAGCTATTTGTGGCATAGCGCTTGAACGGCTGCTCTAATTTGAATCATATTTAGTGAAAAGTAAGTGTGTTAGTGACTGATTTAACACTTAAAAGAAATAAAAAAATACCTAGGGAAATACCCTAAAAAATTCGATTTTGTACTGAAATCATGATTGTGACAGGCATGCCATGTCGCCGCAACATCTACCAGAAGGAGTAATGGCATCGCAATAAAAATTAGACATTTTTTAGACAACATGGTTTTGATATGCAGAAACCGAAATTTTGGGTAATAAATCAAGGGGAATTCCCCTGGGATGTTAAAAACCAAAACGCTATTTTTTTAAAAAAAAATTAGCCTTTTTTGGGCATAGCGCTTGAACGGCTGTTACAATTGGAATCAGATTTGGTGGAATGTAAGTGCATTAGTCACTGATTTAACACTTAGAAAAAAGAATAAAATTACCTAGGAAAATACCCTAAAAAATAGGATATGTTTTCAAATCATGATTGTTACAAACATGCCATGTCGCCCCGACATCTACCAAAAGGAGTAATGAAATCTTAATGAAAGTTGGACATTTGTAAGACAACATGGGTTAAGATATGCAGAAACCAAAATTTGGGGTAATGAATCCAGGGGAATTCCCATAAGACGTTAAAACCAAAACGTTTTTTTCTAATAAATTAGCTTTTGGGGGCATAGCGCTTAAACGGCTGCTCTAATTTTGATCAGATTCGGTGAAATGTTAGACCATTAGACACTCTGGGGCAATTGAAAAAAAAAGCATTTACTTAGGGTAATTTCCTTGAAAACGAAGATATGTTCCTGAATTACGATTGTAACAGACATGCCATATCGCACTGACATCTCTAATAAGCAGTCTACAAATCAGAATAAAAATTTAAGAATTGTTCCATAACATGAGTCATTTATAAAAACAGAAACTTATCTACTAAACCCAGGGGAATTCCCTGAAACCATTAAAAAATAAATCGGGCTGTTTTGGGAATTTAGCCTTATTTCACTACAGCGCTTGAAAAAGGGAAATACCCTAAAATTGAAGATATGTTTCTAAATCAAGATTGTGACAGGCATGGATTGTTGGTCCGACATCTAACAGAAAGGATAATGGAATCGCAATGAAACTTAGTCATTTGTTAGACCACATGGTCTAGATATGCACAAACTAAAATTTTGGGTAATAAATCCAGGGGAATTCCCTTGATACGTTAAAAACCTAAACGGTATTTTTTTTCTTATTTTTTTAGCTTTTTCGGGCATAGCGCTTAAACGGCTGCTCCAATTTTAATAAGATTTGGTGGAATGTAAGTAATTAGTCACTTATTTAACACCTAAAGAAAATAAAAAAATTCCCTAGGGAAATATACCCCAAAAATAGGATTTTGTTCTCAAATCAGGATTGTGACAAGCATGCCATTTCACATCGACATTTACTAAAAGGAGTAATGGAATCGCAAATAAAATTTTACATTTGTTAGACAACATGGTCCAGATGTGCAGAAATCAAAATTGTGGGTGATAAATTGAGGGAAATTCCCCTGAGACCTTAAAACCAAAGACGGGAGTTTTTTCTTAAAAAATAGCTATTTACGGGATAGCGCTTAAACAGATTCTC
>CH002947.1:56597-109715 GCA_000149265.1 Ciona savignyi
CAGTATTTTTTTCTAAGAATTAGCTTTTTGGGGGCATAGCGCTTGAACGGCTGCCCTAATTTGAATCAGATTTTCTGGAATGTAAGTGCATTAGTCACTGATTTAACACTTAGAAGAAATAAAAAAAGTACTTAGGGAAATACCCTAAAATAAGATTTTGTTCTCAAATCATGATTGTGACAAGCATGCCATGTCGCCCCGACATCTACCTAAAGGAGTAATAAAATCGCAATGAAAATTTGACATTTGTAAGAGAACATAATCTAGATACGAAGAAACCCAAATTTTGGGTAAAGAATCAAGGGGAATTCCCCTGAAACGTTAAAATCCAAAAGGTTTTTTTTCCTAATAAATTTGCTTTTTGGGACATATAGCGCTTGAACGGCTGCTCTAATTTTGATCAGATTTGGCGAAATGTCGGACTATTAGACACTTTGTTCCAATTAAAAGAAAGAAAACATTTACTTATGGTAATTACGTTAAAAACGACGATTTGTTCCTAAATTATGATTGTGACAGGCATGCCATATCGCATTGACAAATCAGACAAGGAGTCGACAAATCAGATTAAAACTTTAAGAATTGTTACATAACATGAACCACATATGTAAAAACAGAAACTTAACTAGAGAGTGTCAACCACGTGTTTAACCATCACTATTTGTAAAACACATTTTGTATGCTATATATTCATGCTACTGCTACAGGGTCCCTAACCACATTTTGTATTTTATACAATGAGTATGTAGTTTTTGTTTCTGCAAGCATAAACGCATGGGTCCCAAAGTTATCAAACCAAACTTCTTCTCCATGTGTAGGTAAAAATAAACAATCGTGTTAGACTTACGAAGGATTCATCTAAGCTTTAATTTAAAAACAAATGTTTTAAATTAAAGCTTTTTCTTCAAGTGCTGTATTGAAATGAAGCTAAATTCCTATAACAGACCGAATTAGTTTTTGATGGGTTCGGGAAATTCGCCATGGGCTTAGTACATAAGTTTCTGTTTTTACATATGTGGGTAGCTAACGATCCAGCATTCTACCAAATCTGATCAAAATTAGAGCAGCTGTTCAAACGCTATGGCCCAAAAAGCTATTTTTTAGAAAAATAACCGTTTTGGATTTTAACGTCTCAGGGGAATTTCCCTAGATTTATCACCCACAATTATTCTACTGCGTATTTAGACCATGTTGTCTAACAAATGACCAAGTTTTATTACTATTCCATTATTCCTTCTTGTAGATGTCAGGGCGTCATACCATGCCTGTCACAATCATGATTTGAGAACAAAATCTTTTTTTAGGGTATTTCCCTGGATATTTTTTTTACTTTTTCTAAATGTTAAATAAGTAGGTAATGCACTTACATTCCACCAAATCTGAATCAGATTGAAGCAGCCGTTCAAGCGCCATGCCCAAAAAAGCTACTTTTTTTAGAAAAAAATACCGTTTTGGTTTTTAACGCCCCCGGGGAATTCCCCTGAATTCATTACCCAAAATTTTAGTTTTTGTATATCTAGACAATGTTGTCTAACAAATACTAAAGTTTAATTGCGATTCCATTTTTCCTTCCGGTAGATCGGGACGACATGGCGTGCTTGTCACAATCATGATCTTGAAAACAAAATGTTATTTTTTAGGGTATTTCCCTAGGTTATTTTTTTATTTCTTATAAGTGTTATATCAGTTACTAATGCACTTACATTCCACCAAATCTGATTCAAATTGGATCAGCCGTTCAAGCGCTATGGCCTAAAATGCTAATTTTTAAGAAAAAAATGACCGTTTTGGTTTTTAACGTCCTAGGGGAATTCCCCCAAATTTATTACCCAAAATTTTGGTTTCTGCATATCTAGGCCATGTTGTCTACCAAATCACCAAGTTTCATTGCGATTTCATTATTCCTTCTGGTAGCTGTCGGGGCGCCATGCCATGCCTGTCAAGCGTTTGACGAAGAAAAAAAAAAGAAAAAAAACGAAAAAAAACGGACAAAAACAATATGTGTCCCATTTTTTCAAATGGGACCCATAACTAGAGAGTGTCAACCACGTGTTTAACCACCACTATTTGTAAAACACATGTTGTATGCCATATATTCATGCTACTGCTACAGGGTCCCTAACCACATTTTGTATTTTATACTATAAATATGTTGTTTTTGTTTCTGCAAGCATAAACGCATGGGTCCCATAGTTATCAAAGCAAACTTCTTCTTCAGGTGTAGGTAAAAAAAGAACAATCGTGTTAGATTTAAGAACATTTCACCACAAATGTTTTAAATTAAAGCTTTTTCTTTAAGTGCTGTATTGAAATGAAGCCAAATTCCTAAAACAGCCCGATTTAGTTTTTGATGGCTTCGGGGAATTTCCCATGGGTTTAGTACATAAGTTTCTGTTTTTACATATGTGGGTCATGTTATCTAACAATTCTTAAAGTTTTAATCCAATTTGACGAATCCCTGTTGAAGATGTCAGTGCAATGTTGCATGCTTGTCACAATTATGAGTCAGGAACATATCTTCGTTTTTAAGGGAGTTACCCTAATTAAATGTTTTCTTTTTTTTAATTGACACAGGGTGGCTAACGATCCAGCATTCCACTAAATCTGATCAAAGTTAGAGCAGCCGTTTAAACGCTATGGCCCGAAAAGCTAATTTTTTGAAAAATAACCGTTTTGGATTTTAACGTCTCAGGGGAATTCCCCTAGATTTATCACACACAATTCTTTTACTGCGTATTTAGACCATGTTGTCTAACAAATGACCAAGTTTTGTTACTATTCTATTATTCCTTCTGCTAGATGTCAGGGCGTTATGGCATGCCTGTCACAATCATAATTTGAGAACAAAATCTTTTTTTTAGGGTATTTTCCTAGATATTTTTTTTTCTAATTGTTAAATTAGTAAGTAATGCACTTACATTTTACAAAATCTGAATCAGATTGAAGAAGCCGTTCAAGTGCCATGCCCAAAAAAGCTACTTTTTTTTAGAAAAAATACCGTTTTGGTGTTTAACGCCCCCGGGGAATTTCCCTGAATTTATCCCCCAAACTTTTGGTTTCTGTATATCTAGACCATGTTGTCTAACAAATACCAAAGTTTAATTGCGATTCCATTTTTCCTTCCGGTAGATGTCGGGGCGACATGGCGTGCTTGTCACAATCATGATTTGAAAACAAAATGTTTTTTTAGGGTATTTCCCAAGGTAATTTTTTTATTTCTTCCAAGTGTTAAATCAGTTACTAATGCACTTACTTTTTACCTAATCTGATTCAAATTGGAGCTGCCGTTCAAGCGCTATGCCCAAAAAATATAGTTTTTTAGAAAAAAATACCGTTTTGGTTTTTAACGTTCCAGGAGAATTCCCCTGGTTTTATCTCCCAAAATTTTGGTTTCTGTTCATCTAGACCATGTTGTCTAACAAATGGCAAAGTCGTATTGCGATTCCATTTTTTCTTCTGGTAGATGTCGGGGCGACATGCCATGTTTGTCAAGCGTTTGACGAAAAAAAAACGGACAAAAACAATATGTGTCCCAATTTTTCAAATGGGACCCATAACTACTAAACCTAGGGGAATTCCCTGAAACCATGAAAAACTAAATCGGGCTGTTTTGGCAATTTAGCTTCATTTCACTTCAGCGCTTGAAAAGAAGGTTTAATTTAAAACATTTGTGGTGAAAATGTTCGTAAATTTAAGACGTTTATTCGTTTTTAACTACCTATGAAAAAGAAGTTTGATTTGATAACTCTGGGACCCATGCGTTTATGCTTGCAGCAACAAACTACATATACTCGGTGTATAAAATACAAATTGTGGTTAGGGACCCTGTAGCATGAGTATATGGCCTACAACATGTGGTTTACAAATAGTGGTGGTTAAACACGTGGTTGACACTCTCTAGTTAAAATGAAATTTTGTGTGGGTATCTAAGTGTATCTTTTGCTTGAAGGATTTCTCGCATATATCACATGTGTAAGGTCGTTCTCCAGTATGAGTTCTTAAATGAGCCATCAAAACATCATAATTGCGAAAACATTTTCCACATATTTCACATTTCGAATTCTTGTTCTTAGACTTGCTAATCAATGACGGTTTTACTTTAGAATCCATCATTTTGTAAATTCAGGTATGATATTTTTTAATATACCAAATAATGCTGTACGTTCTGCTGAGGTGATAATATTGTAAACCATTAAATATTCAGTAAAATTTTATGCATGATAGGAATTACTCAAATATTCGTTATCTTGCATGCTGTAAAACCCAATTGTCGAAGAATTGCCGGTGTAAGTAAACTTACACGGCAGTTGCATGTTCATAAAATAAAAACCAGCTTCGTACCGTTATCTTGAGGTCTTGTGGACATGGAAATGTGAATATAAAAAAGTCCATACAATATATAAAACACATTGTTATGTGCTTCGCTAATCGCGGGGCAAAGTATTTTGTCACTCACATGAGCGTGATGGGTATTTCGTAATTAATTTGAGCGGAAAAGGTTATAACAATATAACCTTTTCCGCTTATGATATACCCCGTCCTGCTTATGTAAGTAATAAAAATACCCCATCCCACTAATAAAGGTATATCATGATATAATCTATATCACCTTCATGATATACCCTTGCCACATTTTAGTGACAAAAATACTGATAACATTACATGACTGCTCAAATAGAATAGTAGAAAACTGGCGAAAGCCCTTAAACCAGCGTTTCTCAAACTATGGGTCGCGACCTACTGGTGGGTCGCGAAAGGAATCTTGGTGGGTCGTGAAAAGTTATAGAAAGCTCTGATTAACTATACTGGCCATTTCCTATACAAAAATCAAGGGGAAATTATTATAATTGTGACATCACACACTCTTGAATCGTGGCGTGATCTTCACCTGACCTCAGGTCATTGAACCTTTCGTCTCTCACACATGTTACAACAACTATATATAAAGTTAGGTGGGTCGCCATAAATTGTGGTAATTAGTAGTGGGTCCCAACTCTAAAAAGTTTGAGAACCACTGCCTTAAACAACAGAGAGAAGATGTGTGGTATTGAGATAGGGCTCCTACCTAACTCGAAGATAACGTGACGATAGCTGAAAGTCGTGCGCAAACTACGAGCATGCAAATTGGGATTCTTAAATGTTTTAACCTGATTAGATAACGCGTTCTACCTAATGACCTGAAGGACATACATGTCTGTCACCAGCGTTATGCAGAAAAAAAAAACAAAGTAAATTCAAAAAGTTTTCCTTCGGAATCGAAGAGAAGCCATAATAACAGCGCGATACGAATATAGAAAGTTTTCATTTCGCAAGTTCTGACTGATTGGCACTAACTTCCTGTACAACACACTAGTGCTGTTTTTCATCTTGCACCGTCTGTGTCATTAACTCTGAGAAGACAAACGCCAAACCCGTTACAGCCTTTCTTTAAAAACCAACTACTTTACTTCTCCCAGCTCAAGACCTGACCACGTCTGGGGGTTTGAATAACTAGTAACGAATACGACATAATCGCTTGACCAACGCAGCTAGAGGCGTCATGGATGAGCGGTTTTGCTAAGAATAATATCACGTTATCGCAAATACTTGCGTCACGTGACTTAAATTGTCGGTAACTTCGCATTGTACAGAACTGTCCGCGCCCGTTCTCTTGGATACCTTCGCTAAATCGGGAGTTAAGTTTTAGCAATATATTCGAACCTTAGCCTACACCTTATTTAAATAAAGTTTAAAATGAGAAAGTAATATATCAAAAGATCTATAATATAACATATTCTAGTTTGGCACATACAGTAAAATAAACAAACGTTGTAGAAATAGGTTAACCAAAAGCGAGCACGTGTGCTCTCTTGCATGAAATTAACCAAGTAACAAAGAATACCAATAGTTAGAGCTGTGGCAAATAACATGAGATAGGATAGGGTAGAATATTCGTGTTGATGGGAAAACCAATGAGGTTAACACACGGGCAATCGTCAGATCACCTTGCGCCCACTATCAGATACAGGAGCTATTGTAGTGTGTTGTGTATGATTCACACGTTCATTCATTTAGAGTAGAACCTATTAATCTGCTGGGTTAAGGCAATGTCCGGTAAGTGCCTTGCCTAAGAACACAACTAACTAGCTAGCTACTAGTTTCGCACCTGCAACCATTCGGCTGTAAGGCGACGCACTAAACCACCAGACTAACCGGTCGGATAGAAATTGTATGAAACATGACTGCAAACAGTCGTGTAGAGGGTCATGTACACATTTCTATAAGAACGGTTAAAGTGACGAGCCTGTTTTGCCTGGTAAACTTTAATCCATAAAAACAATACCTGTTCATACTCACTTGACTGTATGTAAATGTGTACCCGTCATATAAAAGAGGAGGAGGAGTATATTCATGTTTATCCCCGTGGATAGGAAAAACCAAGGTGGTTAACACACGGGCCATCGTCAGATCAACTTGACACGTTCCTTCGCTAGACCAACGGGCCGGACGAAAAGCTATCACGTGAGCGCAGGTTCCTTTCAATTTAACCAGTCAACCGTTGAAAGGTTCCGCTTTTTGGAAGATATGTCTTCTATTTCAGTTCCACTTTATATATTTGTGGGTGAAGTTTAAGCAGTATTTTATTACTTTAAGCAAAAGACAATTTATCACAGAGAAAAGAATTCATAGAGGTAACTTTTAAACGCTCTGAACAAAATCATAATTTGGTAGAATTGGAAGACAGTTGAAATAAAAAGATTAGGCTGGGTGGTATATGTCAATAAGCACCAAGTAGGTAATAGTAATGAACTTAGTTGTCCCTGCTTCGTGTTCAAAAACGAGCAATCAGTTTTAGTTAAACCATTTGCACTAGAATTTTGGTTGGGCAAGTCTTACTATAGAAATTAGCTTAATTAGATTTGAATATAGACTTCTGTTAATTAGATTTGAATATAGACCGTGAACCTTACAGTAAAAGTATATTTGGTATAATAAAATATATTTAGTCCGTTATGTGATTGTTTAAAACAATTGATGGAAGTATTATTGTTAATTTAAAACTACGGACGCAGCCGTCTATATTTGCAATCCGTCGAAGCAAGTTAGTTGTGCAAATATGCTTGTTGTGTGTTTTAATGCTAAATCGACACGAAACATATCAAACTCATTAAATACACAAATCATAGACTCAATAATAAAACCAATGTTATAGCGATTAAAATAAACACTAAACGAATACAACTTAAAAAGTTATTCAAATCACACAACCATAATGAAAATATATGTTATGACATCATTGTTACCACACAATACGACCTGTTGCGACTTAATAAAACCAGGAGATCCACGCGGTTATTGTTTGTCAGGTAAGTAACACTCAGGAATGTGCATTCTTTAAACCAGGGGCCAAAATTATTTCGTTCTCAAGTGATCGAGCCGCCACTTACATATAGTTTGTCACTGTTGATAAAGAAACATTAAACTTGATACAAAATTATTAAACATATTTTACTGAGATGTTAAACTACTTTAATTTGTTTCCTCTTTTACCCGGCTTTTCAAGTGTCGAACCCACAATTCTTTACTACATATTCATGGGAAGCCTTTTGTAAAAATTCAATTTATTGAGAGATTTAGCTAAATCGTCAACTTGTCTGCCGATTTAGCTATGGGGCGCCGTTTGTAAAAATTAAATTTTTATTTTACAAACGCTTAATAAATCGCTCAATAAATTGATTTTTTACGAACGGCGCCCCTTATATATTTACATCGGTGTAGCAAGCCATTACACCACTCGACCGAACTGTTTTGTTTCAGAGATAAATCTATAAAATGTCTGTGGTTATACCTCCGATAGGTGGCGCTCCGGGGCAGGTCAGTGCAGCGAATTTGAATCGAATAAAAATCAACCTTGAAATCGAGCATGGGGAGTGTAGATTTGAAGTGAATGGCCAAGGAAGATATGTTGTCCACATTGAAGGCAATGTGAACCAACTCACAACCGCTGTTTGCAAATACTCGAAGTACTTGCCTCAACTACTAGCTACAGGTGGGACGGTGATGGCGGTGTGCTATGGTCTTTACAAGTTGGGTTACTCGGCTGGAAACTTCTCGCCTGGATGTCTTGAGTTTGAATTGGAAGTCGAACCAGCAAACTTGGAAACAATTCGTCGACAACTGACCAAGGGAAGATTCGCCGAATCGCTTCAAGACGAGGTGGATGCGATCATACTGGAGCATCATACCGCACTGGCACACATAAATGAATTCAAAATTCTATCAGAAAAAGGTTGTGAATAATAGGCTTAACGGTATTTTCTGTAACGTTTCCCAGCATCTATGCACAAACTTACGCTATAAAAACAATTGTTCTTTTCCTTTTGTCAATAAAATGCTAATCACTAATTTGAAGCAACTGTAGACTGACTATCCTAACAGTACTTAATGTTTCCCCCACACAGTTATAGGGCGGCGTATATCGCTTATCTTGTTATTCTACAGAAGTCTCAATGAAGGAAACCGTCAACCCGTCCGGTTCGGTGTTTGACGCTGAGAGATTGAAAGTGGAATACGGTGCTGCGATGTCAAGTAACATAAATATTGGTGACGTAGCTGGTCCCCAAAATCCATCACAGCAAGCACTGGGTAAGTAGATTGTACATATACAATAAGTAGATTGTACATATACATAGGCTACAAATTTTAGCCGAGAAACAAAAATTTTGTTTCCAGAAACGAAAATTTGAGCCGAGAAACAAAAATTTTGTTTCCAGAATCGAAAATTTTGTTTCCGAAAACGAAAATTTTGATTCTAGAAGCGATAGCGAAAATTTTCGTTTTTAGGTTAGTTTTACGGCATTGTTTTATTAATGTATACCTGACACTAGTCTTCAATGTTAATCTAAACTAAAATCATTATTTTTGGCGAGTTGTTTTCATATTTATTAATTTCACACATTTAAATCACTTTTTAATCCCACTTGTATTTATTACCTACCGTGAAAAGTACTATCAGTGTGTTGTTTTTAATATTGTAGGTTAATACATTTATTATTTATTTAAATGAATAACAAATACAGTATTGTTCATGTGCTTAAGCTGTACTTAATGTCTTTTGATAGTCCGGGATACTTAGTTTAACCAAAAAGTATTTTTAGAAACGATTATTTTGTTTTTAGAAACAAATTTTCCGAGGTATCGTATTTTGTGCGCACCGTCATCATCTAGTGGTAGAAACGAAAATAAAGAAACAAAATTTATGTTTCTACAAATTATTTTTGTTTCCAGAAACAAAAATCGCAAATAAGAAACGAAAATCGCCTTTTAGAAACGAAATTAGAAACGAAAATTTGTAAATGCATGCAAAAGGATAGGGGCTACCGTTCCCTTATAAATTATATTTATAGGTAAAGATTAGCCTACTTTACAATTTCTCATCTAGATATATGCGCACCAGTTGATGCACTCTATTTCGGCAGACTAATCGTTAGCAATTATCCAATCTTAATTTTGTTCCACTTTTTTTCCTACCGTAGAAGTAAGCGTTCATCACTAAATCAGTAGGCTACAAAAACTCTTACAGCATCTGTATAACAGAGCTAGTTTTAAAATAGCATTTCATTAAAGCTCACCCATTTTAAAATGAAGAAAGTGTAGATCACATACTTCAACTATTTGTCGGTTTAACTGTGACTTTAGGCTACATCATTTAAGGTTGTCAGAGGAACCCGGTATTGTAATATTACTTTTCAAAGATTGTTGTTAATTTTTTTAGAACCAGGTTTTAATGAAGGAAAATCAATATTGTGGATATGTTAATTCGGAAAACCGAATTTATAATAGGCTTTTTGGTGCTGAATCGCAAAGTTGTTTGATCTAGCAACGTCTCTGTTGTTTTCGGTGTATTCAATGAAGCGGAACGGTGATGACGTTCATTGGCGAGTTTCATGCCAATGTATAGACTATAGAGAGTCTGTGATAATTTGACACAGAGGCTTCATTTTACATCAATCTATGTAGAGATAAGCATTGCGAAACTGCAGTTTTAACACCGGGGGAATACCCTGAAACTTTTTTCCAACATAGGTACTTAATGCAAGATGCTCGATGTTCCGGAGAGCTGGGTGTCAATCTGTTGCGTAATAAAGGGATTTCCCAAATCACTCCGGCAATTGAAAACTAGTAGTTATGTTGACGTCATAAAGGGTTATGTTAAGTCACTCAATCTTTGTACTTGCAAGCTACAGCTGCACTTGTACCGATTGAAACATGATTTCTTAGAAATACTGTATCAGTATAAACGTTTAAAAATATTAGTTCTAAATAATCTTCCATTAAAAGTGATTGCAATTTTGATTATAGCCTATTGTTTCAATAATTGTAACGAAAGTGTGTGTCTAATATATTAAACGTTCTTGTTTCTTTATGTATTATAACACTAATATTATGCGTATTCAAAAAAAATCCGGCCGTTTAGTGTGTTAGCTATGTGTCGAATAGTTTACGGAACAAAAGTAGTAGTTTTTTCCTCGGGCAAGGCACTAAGTTGCCTGAACCCAGCTGTGGATTAATTAGTTGTATTGTATTATAACTATATACAACACACTGCAATAGCCTCGGCAACTGGTCCGAAGAAATGATTTGTTTTACGAAATGTGTATAAAAGTATAAATCCTTCAATGTAGATAATTTCCACGACACAAATGTCACATCCTTTAACCACTACAGTGTTGCAAAAGTAGCTTATCCAGGGAGGCATTGGAGACAACTGCCCAAACACTAGGCAAGAGCACTGTACAGTTTTGACAAAAATATTTATTTTCCAAGTCTAGGGCAGTGTCGCTTTCAATGCAACAATCGTGCAGCCGAAAAACCTAAAATGAAATTTCACAAATGTGTGATTGACACTTTCCAGTTTCAAGCACACTTACAGGGCATAATTACATCAATTAACACTACATACATGCAAAGTGCATATTAAGAGTGAACAAATTGCACTACAGTAATACAAACAAACGATATAATACTACTTAAATAACTAGCTCGGCATAATTGTGGCGTGTCGCCAATATATGTTTGTTAATTGTGCCTGTTGCTTGACACTTGATCTGGTCAGACGATTCTCTGGCTGACCGTATTCGGTTATTTGACTCTCGCAATCCGACAACTCACGGAAGGGGCTTTTATTCTTGTTTATTTATAAGCTGACACATTAAAGTACAAACAGTTTAAATTGTTCAATTTCGCTCGTTGGTTCGTTACACAAGATTCTTAAGACTTTCATTGGTTGAATATGATAGACTGCCGTACCGTTAGACGTTGTTCTTATGCTCTGGTTTTTTTATTCGAATCTTAGACTGCCATATCATTAGAACGGTATTTTAGGTTGTCGTTTCGTTAGACCACATTTTTAGACTAATTCGTTAACACCACGTTTCAGAACAAGCGGATACGTGTACACAAAAAAAGCGACACAACACGTGGTTCGTGAGAAAAGTATTAGATCCATTAATTTGGAATACCTTGGCCACAGGTATGTTTTTTAATTAAATATCAAAACTGTTTGTGTTTTGCTTGTTCGATTAAACATGAATAAATGGAAATCTCTTTAATTTTCTCTGGTTTAATCGGGTCTACAAATCTATTGCGACTTGCAAGTACAAAGTTTGAGTGATTTAACATATCCCTTTATGACGTCAACACAACTACTGATTTTCAATTGCATGCCCCAGTGATTTGGGAAATCCCTTTATTACGCAACAGATTGACACCCAGCTCTCCTGAACATCGAGCATTTTGCGTACTTAATGCTCTTTAGTTTTGTATTAAAGAATAAGAATGTTGATATACAGTTCGTACCTAAAAAATAAGTAATTTTTATAATTGTATTAAAATTTTTTTATTTGTTAATATATATCACACTTGTTTCTTAGTACATTTAGGCCTATGCTTAATAAATACGTATCTTGCTTTATAATTGTGGTTTTGTTTAAGAAATCAACATTTTGTTATTGTAAGTTTTGTATGAGATTAAGTGCTCAAAACAACATAGGGAGTTGCCCTTCACCGCAGTCGAATAACAGGAACTACTTCAGTGGTGTGTATTTGATTATGATATCGTTGAAGTTTTTAGGATATTCTGTATGAGAATAAAGACCCGCGGTCTATGTGATATGTGCAACGGTAATCAATCAATATTTATTTGTTTTCGCGCTGTAGGTTCGCCAATAAGCAAAAAGTTAAATTAAGATACGACTAGGGACAGAACGGTAGTCTGATTTTTCTCTGCTGGGTGGCGCTATTTATTTTTTTGGAAAACTATTTTTGATATTAATGTTAGGGTTGGGATTAAAGTTAGTTCTGGGGTTGAGATTAGTGTTTGGTACAGGGTTAGAAATACTTTTCATAGCAATCTAAGTGATCCAAGCGGTCCTGTCGTATTTAGAAGGCACCCGCGACTGAGTGGGTCTTATACTAGTTTTCGCACTAACTAATCGTATTCCTCGTTAGTATAGTGGTTAGCGTCGCCGACTGTTACGCGGGAGACTCTGGTTCGATTCCCCGACGGGGAGATTTTTTCGGCTTTTTAACTCTTTTGTTTCTTAGTTATAAACAAACTTATCATAACACCGCATTCAGCTTGTCCGAGCATTTTTGGAATTTGTCCAAGCATGGGCTAAAGTAATCGATTTTATAACATTAAAGCTCATAGCAGTTTTTTGATTGTAAACACTATTTACTTAAAATGTGTAAATGATGTAATAAACATGGGGCTAGAGTTAGTGTTAGTCTTGCGGTTGAGATTAGTGTTTAGGAATGGGTTAAAATTAGTGTCCGTAATTTTAGTGAGTAGTTTTCCTCCTCCCCGCTTTAGTACAGCTGATAAATAGCGCCATCCAGCAGAGAAAAATCAGACTACCGTTCTGTCTCTAGCCGCATGTGTTAAATTATGCTATACAGTAATACAAATTTGATGTTATTCTGCAAACAAACATTAAAAACATTGGTAACACCAACATAAGCATAGGGGAGTACATTGATCCTATGTACCATTATGTTGGTATTGTGAAATGGATATTTAATTCATAAAACAACATTATAAGATATACAATTATTTCATTGGTTCATTATAGCTATTTGTCATATTATTATAATAATATTGTTATTTAAATTTATAAATATTAGTATATTTATATTAATAATTATTAGTTTATATAAATTTACAGTCCATTTTGACATATTATTTTATTTTGCACTTACAGAATTTAAAATAAAATTGATAAATCTCAATGCAAAAATGACACTGTCTATCAGTGGAACAAGTTCTGCCAAAACTTACAACATAGACCATGGATCTGCCCTTCTTCAATTTGCCAACCAGTCACGGATAGATGGTGATTTCAACGATATCACAATTAGTGTGGAAGGGAACAACATTTGTGCAAATAAGATGGTTCTTTCATGTTTTTTCAATTTCTTCAAAACCATGTTTACAACCGAGGTTTGTTTATTTAATTGTTATTGATCATGTAATGATTCACAAAATCATGTGCACTTTAAGAACGCCGCATGAGTAAGATTACTTGGGTAACGCCCGCCATGCGAGTAATAATTTACTATCGTATAAAAAAACAAATTAACGTTTACCGCGACCGTTTTCTATTCAATTTGAGTATTACGTTTTTATTTTACACATGGCGCGCCCAACTACTGGAGTCTATAATACTTACAGCAGCATAATAATGTGAGATTATATAATACCAGATTTAAACAGTTATTACATCATACAGACTACTTGCGAGTCATGTTTATTTGCATTACTGGCGTGAGCTTCCTCCCACACGCGAGTGAATTCTTAATTGCCCGAAATTTAATGTATTTTTGGCCTTGCTTATCAGGGAATCGGGAATCGCCTTTCTTGGTTCATTACGAAGATGCGCGTTCGACTTTAATATAACTTACTGATGAAAATTATTAAGTTGTGTTATTTTAAAATGTTTGTCTATTTTTTAAGTTTTTATAACGCACCAACGCACATAGTAACTAAATTTTAATAGTAACTAGAGAGTGTCAACCACGTGTTTAACCACCACTATTTGTAAAACACATTTTGTATGGCATATATTCATACTACAGGATCCCTAACCTCAAATTGTATTTTATACACCGAGTATGTACCGGTATAGTTTGTTTCTGCAAGAGTTATCAACCAAACTTATTTTCCATATTTAAATTAAAAAAGAATAATCGTGTTATTTTAACAAAAATTTTACCACAAAAGTTTTAAACTAGAACTTCTTTTCAAGCGCTGTAGTAAAATTTGTCCGGTCCGTTGGTCTAACAGTTAAGTGCGTCGCCATTCAATCGAAAGGTTGCAGGTGCGAAACTGGTCGCTAGCTAGTCGGTTGTGTCCTTGGGAAAGGCACTTTACGGACATTGCCTGAACCCAGCGGATTAATGGGTTCTACCAAATTGAAGGAACGTGTCTATCATATACAACACACTGCAATAGCTCCGGTAACCCGACGATGGGCACGAGGTGATCTGACGATTGCTCGTGTTTTAACCCCCTTGGTTTTCCCATTCATGGGAATAAAAATGAATATCCTATCCTATCCTAAATAAAGCTAAATTCGAAAAACAGACATTAGTTTTTCACGGCTTCGGGGAATCCCCCAAGAATTTACTACATAACTTTCTGTTTTACATATGTGGGCCATGTTATCTAACAATTATTTAAAGTTTAAATTCGATTTGTTGACTCCTTGTTGTTGGAGATATTCTTGCGATGTGACATGTCTGTCACAATCATGATTCAGGAACATATCTTCGGTTTTAAGAGAAATACCCTAAGTAAATGTTTTCTTTCTTTTAATTGCCACAGAGTGACTAAAGGACTAACTTTTTACCAATCTTGATCAAATTTAGAGCAGTCGTTTATGCTCTATGCCCCAAAAAGCTATTTTTTAGAAAAAAATACCGTTTCGGTGTTGCAGGTCTCAGGGGAGTTTCCCTACGTTAATCACCCAAAATTTTGGTTTTTGCATATCTAGACAAAGTTGTCTAACAAACGACAAAGTTTCATTGCGATTCCATTACTCCTTCTGGTAGATGTTGGACGCAATGCCATGCTTGTTAAAATCATGATTTGAGAACAAAATCTTATTTTTTAGAGTATTTCCTTGGGTAATATTTTTTATTTTTTCTAATTGTTAAATCAGTGACTAATGCCCTTACATTTTACCAAATCTGATTAAAATTGGAGCAGTTGTTCAAGCGCTGTGCCCAAAAAAGCTAATTTTCTAGAAATAAATACCGTTTTTGGTTTTTAACGTCTCAAGGGGAATTCCCCTAAATTTATTACCCAAAATTTTGGTTTTATGCATACCTAGACCCATGTTGTCTAAAAAATCACCAAGCTTCATTGCGATTCCATTATTCCTTCTGGTTAGAATGTCGGGGCGCCATGCCATGCCTGTCAAGCGTTTGACGAAGAAAAAAAAGAAGAAAAAAAACGGACAAAAACAATATGTGTCCCATTTTTTTAAATGGGACCCATAACTATAATTTAATAGATCTAAACTGTAACAAAAGCAACGAAATAGTTCAAATCTCATTCGCGCACGGTGGTAGATTAACAAGGTTTGAACTCGGAGATATACACGGCGGTGAAGGATAGCGAAAGTAGCATTTAGTTTGCATTTTTGACCTGTCCCGTCGGACAAGCGCCGCGCAATATTTACTTGACTCACGCAATAAATCACCTGTCCTGGACAGGCGAACAAGCGTATACGTCGAGCCCTGGAAGTGATTATGTAATCGTTTAATGGTGTATTAATCACATGGTCTGGAACGGCGGGAATCAGGAAATTAATTTGTGATTTTTTTTATGGGACAATTGTAAGCTTAGCGGTACAGGTCAATTTGGTAACAGGACAAGTGCTCTCAAATCTTTATGTAGAGCCCTGAATCCATGGTTTTTTTTCTATTAGATGAAAGAAAAGAACGAGGATAGTGTAGCAGTCCAAGATGTAGATTTTGGAACTATGGAGGCTCTTGTGGAGTTTATGTATACTGGACAAATCGAGATCAATGGCAACAATGCTTGCAATATTCTGGCAGAATCTGATTACTTGCAAATGGAATGTAGGAATAATATATAATATAAATGGTTACTAGCTCTAATTTGTTTTGTTAATCAATCGTATCCTCACCATATTGGAAGTCATAGTATCTGTAGCTGATGTGTTATACCAACTGTTGTGCCCACCACCCCATCACCCACAGTATTCCATCCCTGTCAAAGCTAAATTAGTTGTTAGTAATTGATTTGTAGTGTTAACACTGGTTTAACATTTTCTAATTTCAGCTGCCCGGATATTGTGCATCGAATATCTATCGGATTCAAAAGTCAACCAATTCATCATTGACAGTTATAAACAAATTATCAGCCTTTATGATTTCCAGCAACTGTCCAAAGATCAAGTTGTGAAGCTCATTGAGGAAACTCATAAAAAGGTTGATTTTGTTTGCTTATAATCCTTATATCTATGTCTATTTGTGTCCTCGTTACATTATGTCTATTATATGTCCTCGTTACAATAAGACTAATCCGACAAAATATAAATAACCAACTCCTAAAAAAGGTGTTTTTTAGCTAAATAAAATAATACAAGGGTATATTTTGATTTTTTTAAACAAAAATCCTAAATAAGTTAGTTATATTGCAAATGTAATGCCACCAAATAAGGTAAAAAACATTTAAAGCAAACTAACATGGATTTCTTTCACAAACTAGTTGATAAATCCTTCAATGTGAATCTGAGGATGCCAATGACCAAACCATCCATCCAGGTTTGTCCTGATTTGGTTTACACTGCTGTCATGAACTGGGTTAAGTCGGATGTGGCTGCCAGGGAAGGTTACTTGAACGAACTCATCAAGTTTATTGATTCCGATGGCTTGACAAATGAGACCCTTGGAGATGTGGATGCCATCAAGGTAAGAATGGGCAGGGTAGGTTACTTCTGTTTATTCCCAACGAAGGAAAATGCAAGAGTCATACTGTTTGTGTTTACTCACCAGTCTAGGGGTTATCCAAGCTATGGTAGTATGTTGTATAATAATGGATGTGTGTTTTCGTTTTCGTTCTATCCAACCATCCATCGGGTTAGGGCAAAATGGATTGCCACAGAACAAATGTCCAGATGCTGGATTCAAACTCGCAACCTTCCAGCTTACATAAGCTACCCAGCCACCCAGCTGGACAAATATCTGAAATATCACTTTATACAGTTTAACTTGAATTTAAATTGTATTTAGATTGTCCTTCGAGAGCAAGGTGATTGGTTTTATAAGCACTGCCAAGCTATGGCTCAGAGATTTAAAAACAAAGGTATAACCTAATTTTTGTTTTAATAATTTATTGCTGTGTATTTGATAATATCGGATATTACTGTTGTTTGGTATGATTCACCTGAATACGATTCACCTGATATGTAAGGTGCCTAAATATAAGTGTGTTAGTGTGGCATCTTATTCATTCCTTTTGTTACGGTTATTAATCCCAAAATTGTTGTATACGATTTCTATTATTTCCATTGTTACCAAAACCACCATGCGTTACAGATTGCAACATTTCTTTGTGTAAGTGCCATGCCAAGTTAGATCAGCCATGTTTGTGTACGCCAGTTTTCCAAATTGTTTAGTGTAGCTTGTGTTGTGGCTGCAGTATATGTTATGCTGATATTGTAGCAGTAATATTTCACCTAGCTTAATTGCAATACTTCAATGTTTAAATCTAGCTATCGTGTAGCATTTGCAATTGTGAAAGTGTTTAAGGTACTACATGTGTTATGCTAAACTGCCTCTATTTGAATTGCTAACTGTGTATTCTATTGAATAAGGTTGATCGAATCGTGGTTAAACACCTCAGAAATTTAGTCGTTTAGTCGCTACTGTTCATTTCATATACTTCACTGCACCGGAACTGTATAATACACTTTTCTGCAACTATAGTAATGTGTTTGATGGGCAGTCACTTAATCGCTGACAAGACTACCGATTTGATTGACATACCACGACCATAGTGTCACGTAGGATACGGTTTAAATTCTACACCTTCTATTATTAGAGAGTTCTATCATCTCAGTTGGCGGGGAAAGGACTATGAACAGAGTTTTTAAGTATGATTTGCAAACACAGAAATGGAGTGAACTACCGGTAAGTTTCTTGTTGTTGTTTTTTAAGCATATAAAACAGCAGTTTGACATGAATGACAAATTGTTTCTTCATTGGTACATAAACATACATAAACAAAGTTATCTAGGCATCAAGCCATACATGCAGTAAAGACAAGGCACATCCACTTGTTGGATTGTATGGTTATTCTCATGATGCCATCTTAAGTTCAAACTGTAGCGTTTTCATATATCCAAGCCATGGTGCTTACTGATTGGATATGTGATCTCTTCTATACATAATGATGGTTTCTGTTCATACGAAAAAGAATTCGATTTCACTCTGTTTTATTTTTCTTAAAAACCTTAAATGTTCTTAATTTTTTTATTATTCTTTCTGTTTTATTAAATTTGATTCAAATTAGGAAAAAATAATAAAATAAACCTGAAAATTAAATTAGTTACAATATCCTTGTTATAAATAGTAATTTTCTACTTTAAATATAAGCTTTATTTTACTACTAATCAATATTGCACAAAGAGTGGCATAAACCACACAACACCACAGCGGTAAAACGATAAAATAAGCGAATACATACAACGTAATCAGGGGGTTTCAGGTAATAAAAGGATGTTAATTTTGTCATTTTCTCGGGTTTCCATGTATTGATCCTGCAGGGATGTATTGATCCCCCTTTCTGTGTCACACATGAAATTAATTTAGTGTAGAGAACATACATAATTGTTATAAAAGTTGGTGTAAATCACCCAATAAAAAGGTGTGGAATGAACTATTAACAAATATAAAATAGTGATGTGTGTCCAGTAATAAAAAGTTAATTTATCACAGAATCTACCAGTTGGTCGTCTAGTGGGATCAGCTGTTGTTATCGATGGTGTTCTCTATTACTTTGGTGGATGCATTATAACTGATGGCAAATACACCGCCTATAACATTGTTCATCGAATGGATTTAAAGAAAAAGAAATTAGAATGGAAGGAGGCAGGTTCAATGAATGTCAAGAGATGTGTTCATGATGCTGCTGTTTTAAATGGTTGTGTTTCTACATGTTTTGTCGGGTGATGTTTTCTTATGTGTTCGTATCTCAGGTTCAATCTTTACATTTGGTGGGTGTGATCATACAGACACTGATGTTTCATCGGGTGAATGTTATGTTGTTCCACTAAACAAGTGGGTGATTGCTAACCCGATGCAAAAAGCTAGAAGTGGTCATTCTGTTGTTGTATTTCAAGGTAGATGTTAAATTAGTAATAATGCTTGCATCACGTTCCTATGTTCACAAGTGTTATTTCCTATTTCTACTTGGAAAAGAATAAGATTATTGATCTGTAGAAACCAACTCTAATGTAGCACATTCTCCCTAATGTCAAGGAGTGTTATCATTAGTTACATGCATGGCCACTGGGGATATGCTATGCAGCTGGTTTAATATTTGACGCATTTGTAGATTCTGAACATTGTATTCTTAGTTAGCGCATATGCTTGGCATGCGTTGTTCAATCTCTTGTCAGCATTAAATAGGTTACGATCTCATCATTATCCTTGGCATTTGGTAAAAGGTTGGGCTCTGGAACATGCACACCATTCTAGTCAAGTTACCACAGCTAATACAATGAGTTATACCACAGACCAATTCCTCCTAATTTACTTCCTGAGAAGTGAAGAAATCTTTTGTTTTAATATTAAATATTGACGAATTGTATTTATGATTCCTTGCAAACATTTGACTTATTATTGCCATGTTTTTGGCTATTTTATTTTTTATAGTTTATCATAAAGGTAACCAGCCTCTAAGGCCTAAATTACTGGTCTATATTGTTTCTGTAAACCCTTTCCTACTAGTGTAATGTAATTAATGATTCAATTTACGCAGATCGGTTATATTCACTGTGTGGATGGAATGGGACAGAAGTTACATCTTCAGTTGAGTGCTATGATCCAACATTGGAGTCTTGGACAAAAGTTGCTTCTATGCAAACACCACGACAGTGGTTTGTTGCCTGTGGTGATGGGCAACGCCATTCTATGCTTTGGGTGAATCTATGAATTTACTTCGGTATCATGATAGATAGTCAATTATACAGCGTGGAAACCTTATTGCCATAACGTCAACAAAGTTATTATTATATACTTATCAACCATCAGAAACCTTGTACCGACTGTACGGTTTTCCCATGAAACCAGCACCATCCAATTTCCCACAATTGCACTTACACATTGTAATGCATGTTGAGTGATGATGGTTTATTCTGTTTTTCATTGTGCCAAGTGATTCAGTAGTGGCCATTTAATGTTAGAAATAATTGGCATGAAAGCAGCATATTTTACTGCAACACACAGTAAAGACAAAGTAAAGGGGTCATTTAAATGAAGCATATTATCTCAGTAGTATTGCTTAGTCATATGCCAATATTCCTTCTTATATTAAGCTGGCCATGATGGAAAGAAGACACTTAAATCAGTGGAGAAATACAATGTTAACGATGGGACTTGGAGTTTTGTGTCGGAGATGAATGTTGAACGACGTGCCTTTGCAGCTTGTGTTGCTCAGAACAAGATTTATGTTGTTGGAGGGTAAATATATTTCTTGTCAGTTTGTTGTGTTTATAACTTGTCAATAACCTCTGCATCGCCTCGATGATTAAACTGTGATGATTAGGTGACTGTGCAACCTAATTCTCGATTTCGGTGTCTGTGTATTTAAGCCAGCAAACATGCGAGGTTCCCATCAATAAAAATAAAAAATTAAATTATGTTATATATTGTCATTAATAAACAGAAAACGTATTAATGTTACAAATTAAGCTTAAATAAACAAAATGATGATTGACCTACATGATCTAAGAAATAGCATCGCAGAATACTGGCGAAAAATAGAAGTTGTGCGGCAAGTTACTTTACGGAACATATACGTAGTTACGGAACATATAAGTTGTTTGGCATGGAGTTAAGCCTACTTGAGAGAACCTTATTCCTTGTTTCGGAGGACGATGCCAGAATCTGTTCGGTATTGTAGTAGGTGTCGGGTATCGTTTTTCTAAAAAAGAAAAATGTTCTCTTAAGTAGGGCTTAACTCAATGCCAGGCAGCTTCTACCTGGCGAAAAACCCAAAATCACAAATATTTAAACTGGAGAGACTGAATAAATAAAAATTGCCGAAAGGTGGCGCTATAAATATTACAAAACAACGGGTCATGAATAACATAAATGGATTGTTGGTGTCAACAATGTTCAAATGTCAATGGCATAAGTGAGCATAGGTGAACACAACAAAAATATTTTAATGTTATCAATTGTTGGAACACCAATTGAGTTTTATCCCATTTTGCGGTAAAAAAGCTAAATATACGAATGTATAGAAAGTATTATTTTTACCAACTGGCTTGCCGGCATAATTAATATAAAAGTTCTTGTGAACAAATCCAAATATAGTAGTTGAGCCAGCAGTATACAAATAAACAATCAATCCACAAATCGATTGTACTTATTATCACTCGGAATAAATGAGGATTTATAATATATGGTGATTGTTATGTTACTAATTCTCTTTTGTAGGTTAGATTCCAACTTGAAAGTTGTAACATCGATTGAATGTTACGATCCTCAAACTGACAAGTGGGGCATCGTTGGTGAAATTGAAGCAGAGTTATACGGCCATTCTCTGGTCGCTGTTTGAACTTGTAAGAATGGAAGAAACACTTTGTGGCCACCATTCAGCGTTTATTGCAACCTGTTGATATATTATGTTGATATACTGCAGAGTTTTTCACTATGGTAGATGCACAGCATATGTTTTATGTTACTATCATAGCACAGTGGTGGTTGCAGTAATGCAGCAGGATGGACATTGTTATGTTGTGTACATTAATATTCACTATTTCCATCCAAATTAAGTTTATCTGATAAACATTAGATTATTGTGTTGCAATGTTATTACTTTTTTATTGTGGATTGCTGTGTGCAGACAATTTGATATTTTAAAGATTAGTAAACAATCACATTTGCATTCCATTAATATAGAACAGAGTGTAGGACTTTTGCATTTCTTTATTAGCTCTCTTTGTTCCACCATTGCACTATGCAGCAGATATTTTTATTCTGTGATTTTTCATATAAATAATTGTTCATATTAATTTACAGTCAACCCTTTAAATTTTAATGTAATATAATTGATTATAAACAATTAAAATGTGATTCCTGTCCAGTTGTACTTCTATATTTCATATTAATGTGTTGTATCATTGTAATTTATCTTTTGTAGATTAGTGTGCAGCCAATGTTTTCCCATTGTTGGCAAAGCATGTCGCAATTTTGTATATCTTTATCATAGATCAATGTGTGGCTAGCTTTATTCTTCAAATCGAAGTTTATGGCGTGTAACTTCATTATTGTTTCCTATCCGTTTCACTTGCAACTAAACTAAGTTTATCTGAAATCTGATTTATTTTCATTCAACTTTGTATTGCTTTATCATAGATGAATGTGTGGCGAGTATTTTATTTTTAAATCGGAGTAAAAGTATTTCAGCGTCATTTATTCCTCTACCCATGTAGTTTGGAGATGTAAACACTTTTGTCACATTTCCCTGTTAATAAAATTTCATCACCATCCATATAATCGTTATATTAAACGTTAACTCATCTAGCTGGACATTTTCACTTAGCATTCTGCTCTTTATTACATGTGTAAGGGTATTATGACATCATAATCCCCAAATTACTCAGCCATTGTGATATTGTGATAATTTGCGTGTCACAATGAAATTTGACAAAAAGACAATCAAGTTGTGCTTAGCGTAACAACCATCCAGAATTTAATTTAACAGTTTAATAAATAATTAAATTCTTGCTAAAGTTTAAATTAAGCCACATTTTATTACAAGAAATTTGAACCATTACACACTTTTAGTTTATCTTTTATAAAATATATTATATATCAAAACAAAGAGACTATAACAACATGAGTAGAAACAATGACGTAACAATTGACTTTTCTGATTTTTGTTTCGTTTAGAGTCATGCTTCAATGCACATAAGGAATATACTTATCTTCCCGCATTGTTGTAAGTAACGTCAGAAATAAATTTGAAATTTAGAGTTGTTAAGCAGCGTAGCTATATGTTTATTTATATCGGTAATACTTAGGATATATATTGTAGTTGGCAAGAGATCGCAAATTGGCTAAATAAAAAAATAAAGCAGACTAACGTACCGGTAAGCTTAATTAGCCTACGCTGTCCAGTTGCGTATCGGAATTTGTATAGGCACTGGTGGGTGGTATGTATGCCTATATTTTAAACTACCGGTACCTTATGCCCATTGCAGTGTTACCAAAGGTATTTCAGTGTATTGTATAGGATTGACCTATTGTTTTTAGGTCAACCTAACCTACTAGATTCAGGGTTTAGGTGATTTTGATAAATGTCTTGCCCAAGAACACTACCGACTAGCAGGTTTTGATGCAATAAACTTTAAGCTGAAAGCCTCCAACCAAGCTATGCAGCCTAATAAATTAAATGTAGTAAGCAGTTGACCAGTGACCACATTAACAAACTGTACACCGCAGGTATTTAGGAGTATAATATACAACAACCTAAACAAAATGGCCAAACTTTGCTGTATGCCTGATTGCAGTAGCAGATCACCTGAATTTAATTTGTTCAGAGTGCCTGCAAAAAAATATTGTTCGGGGGTTAAATTTGAATGGGCAGAAACCTTGGAAAAAATTGTTCTTGGGTTTCGACAAGACCCATATATAAAGAATTTGTTCAAACGAGATGCTGTGACAATTTGTTTCCGGCATTTTGAATCATCAGACATACTTCAAAGTAAGTACCAGCTAACTTTACAAAAAAATTGTGCAGTCATTAAATTTTTTAAAAATGAGTGTGTTGTAAATTTATAAAATATAATCATAAACAAAGTACACAATCTAATCATAAATTGTTTCCATGGTTGTTTACTAATTAAGTCAGTCAAAAGTATTTTATTGGTCACCCCTTCAGTAATTTTATATTATAGAGGGAAATCGTAAAGAAATTCGTGTTGGAGCTGTCCCTTCCTTGAATTTACCGCGCAAAACATTTTCGAATGTTACAAAAAAGCGTCCCCCTCCTAAAGAAAGGTCCTTGACAACCACCATGCGACATGCAAACTTCCAACAGTTGAATTCTGCTGCTGTGCCTAAAGAATGGTTGAAAGTGTTGCTTGCTGATGAAAGATTGGTGTATAAATTAAGGGATGAGCATGATCAGGCTAAGTATCAGGTTGATATTTTGCCCAATTTTTCCATCAATGCAAGTTTTTATGGTTGGGGAGCTTCTAATACAAGTTTTGTATGCGGGCTTGATGTACAGCATTCAACTGTAAGCCAACTACTGAATTCGGTAAAGGTGTCTTCCATATGTTGTGGAAGTTTGGCAGCCAAAGCTGTTCCTCACTATATCACCAAAGTGGCAGATTTGCATAGTTCGGATATGATTCCATCTGTTAAAATTATAGCGAAACGGTAACAACCAACGTCATGTAAATTATCGCTATATAATTTAATTAGGAACCCTAATATTTTGGAAAACTGCATTTTTAATAAAAAATATTAAATTTTTAACAAATGCGCTGCTACTAACAGCAGATAACAGTTATTTACTAGGAAACTTAATAATATTATTATACCAAATCCAGGTCTCCTTCATGTTCGATTTTTATCATGGATGGAGAACAATGCCCAAGTTGTTTAAAATTAGACACTGTGGCTAAGCGCAACTTGGGGAGGCGGGAGCAGTACAAAAAGAGCGTTGAGAATACTCCCATTAGTAAATTTCAATTTGGGCGTACCTTGGTTTCCAGGCTGCACTCTACTCTTGAGTCCAAAGATTCACGGTATAAACATTGGGTTATACATTCATAAGATATAGCACATAACAGGCCTACATGTTTTTTAAAAGAGCATTGTTGTATTTTGAGTATTTAAATGAGGTTTAAAACAGTTTTTATCAGTTATTGGAAACTTATGAAAGTTCTGCTAAGATAATTTAATGGAGGTTAGTTGTCAGTATAGATTAGCTATCGAGGTTTATTTCAGCATTAAGGAATTGGAGAGTGAGGTTGAGCAAATGATGAAGCAGAATGTGGATCATGCTGTGATTGAGGAAAACATTGCCAATGACTTTAAACTTTTAGTGAAGAATGGTAACAATATTATGCAATGATTGTGTTGTTAAATAGACATATATACTATCAGTTGGAATTTTAGCCAAATCTATTTTATATACCCACTTTTTGATCAGGGTGTACAGTGGCAAGCAGCTGTTTAGACATAATTTTAGTCCATCTAGATACCTATATGATTAATTTATGGTTCAAATTATTTATTGGTATCCATCTGTAGCTGATGAAAGGGGAGAAATTGATGATTTCTACAAATTATTCTGGAGCGAACAGATCAAGCTAAATGAAAGCAAACCTAGGGGACAAAGATATCACCCAGAAATCATTAAGTATTGATTGCATGCTGTGTAATTTGACTAGTGATGTCTGGTCAAATTTTGTGTTTTACATACGGTAATACCCAAGTTATACTAATTTTGTCATTACATTCTGTTATGGTAGTTTTGCTTAAGCTTGGCAGCTAAGAGTGCATCGGCATATGAAGAGCTGAGGGACAGTGGGATTCTACGGCTACCAAGCTCGCGCACATTGAATGATTACAGGTACGGTACCCTATCAAATATACTTAGTCCAGGCGGTTAGCTTAACCAGTAAGAGGTGTAGGCATCTGAAAGGTTGTAGGATCAAACCCAGCCGCTAATTATTGCACATTCCGTATTGTAGGCTATAGTTTTTCATTTATATTTCTGTTATTAGACATGTGTACCGGACAGCACCTGGAGTTCAACCTCATGTATTGGAGGAGCTGAGAACAAAGTGCAAAAACATGGAGCCAGGCAGCAGATTTTTGGCTATATCATTGGATGAAATGAAAGGTGTGAACTTTTAACAAATTATTAAACTGTCTGAATTTTTACCATTGTTGACAATACTTCAGGTTTCAAGCTTTATTGTATTTTCAATGAAAGAGAACATTGTGTATGATGCTACAACTGATCGAATGGTGGGGTTTGTTGATCTGGGATCATCACGTTCTCAATCGAAAATAGCAGCCACACATGCACTACAGTTCTATGCTCGTTCAATTATATCAAATTTTTCAAGGCCAGTAGCATTTTTTTCCACTCGAAATGTTCTGGCCCATCAACTGGCAAGTTTGTTTTGGGAGGTTGTTGCAGCACTGGTTAGCTGTGGATTTGATGTTTTAGCTGTTATAGCAGATGGTGCTGCATGTAATCGAAAATTGTTCAATTTGTTAAATAATCAAAGTCTTAAAATTCCTTACAAATGCTTGAATGTCTACAAACCAGAAGTTCCTTTGTTCCTCATATGTGATGCACCACATCTGTTAAAAACTGTGTGTAACAATGTAAGGTCAAGTAGTCCAACTGGAAGTAGGCTGTTGAAGTTTAAGAAGTACTTCATAATGTGGCAGCACTTCCAAAAGGTCCCTTCATTGTTCAACTCTACTGAATTGCGGTGTTGCAAATTGACTGATGCCCATTTTTCTTTGGGAAGTTTTGCCAAGATGCGTGTCTGTTATGCAGCACAATTGTTGTCTAACTCGGTTGCACAGCTAATGAGCGCTAGAGGAGGAGACGAAATGAAAAAGAGTGCGTGGTTTGCTGGTCTGATGAATAAATGGTTTGACATCATGAATACTAGAATAAACAGTGGATACAACAAAGATCTTGATCCATTTCGCTCAGTGGATGACCCTCGTTTAAAATGGCTAATCAATTCTTTCATTCCAGAGCTGAATGAGTGGAAAGATAGCATAGAGGGTGATACGGCTTCAGCACGTGCAAAACAGTTTTTAAGTTTGCAAACCTACACTGGCTTAGTTTCAACCACATATAGCATGGTTGAACTTATTAAATATGTCTTAACACACAGCACGGCTGGAACCTATGTTTTGACAAAACGAATCAACCAAGACCCATTGGAGGCGTACTTCGGACATATGCGCCAAATCGGAAGACGAAATGAGATGCCAGATATAAACCAATATTCACAATTTGAAAACATTATAACATGCAAAAAACAACTAAAGTCATTGAAAGGTGCCAATGTAAAGCATGGGGTTGATTGGAAAACCGGTTCGACTTCAAATGAGCCTCTGCCGAAGCGAAAGAAGTCCAATCTAGTTCGGTCATTCCCAAAATTGTAAATGGAGTTTTTTTTACCTTGCATGAGATTAACTGTGTACTCTGCAAGGGTTTCTTTTTCTACAAAAAGAAAACCATTGCATAGCTGATGCCTTGACGTGGCGCAATGGCTTTAAACCAAATTCAGCTCACAGTAACTATTTAGGTCATCTGTCTTGTTTAATTTCCATCATTAATTCGGTTTTAAGCTACCTACTCTACAGTATGGAATTCAAGCGTATAAAATAAATGCTGATACACCACACAGTAACAGTAAAATGGTTTGTATTTACAACAATAAAAAAGATCACTTTAATGATTTTCGGAAGCTCACATTTTGATCAGATTTAAGTTTCAAAGCCGAAGTTACAGTTTTGGCTTTTTGATGACATCTAATTTTTAGATAAAATCTGCAAATTTTAACCAGCAGTTGATTGACATAATCATCGCTGAACATATTAGGAAACAAATGCTTAACATACTGAATGTCAATAGAATTGAAAATTGGACTAAGAATATTATGATGATCACAATGCTGTCGAAAAACATTTTCTAGGTAAACCAAGAGGGTTGATATTTCCGGAACAGGCACCGTCAGTTGACCATACATTGGATTATTTTTAATTCCAATCAGGGAATCTGTAGGAACCTCTGCCACACTGGTATCAGTCCATTTAATCAAATGTTCCCATTCGCAATCATTTTTGCAGTGCTTTTTTAACTTTTGAAGAATGTACCCCCCCATGTATTGAATGATAGATTTATCATCTTCGGTTAATAAGCTTTCAGAATTTCCCATATATTTATATTCTGCATGAGTTAAGTATCGGTCAAACATTTTGCGACATAATTTCAAAGAAGTAATGCGATCTAAACTAAACAATCCTGGTATTAAACTTACGCCATCACAAGAAAAATTATAAAATAAAACAGATCCTGAAGGTTTAGAGTTGAAGACTTTGATAAAATACTCAATCGCATTGGGAGTGAGATCTTTATCTGATCCTCCAACTTCACTCCACCAAGCTTTCATATCAACCTTTGACAATTTTAATTGCTTCCCTGTAAACATATATATTGTCCAGTTAGCTCAAGAGTATCATCGGTCTGGCCATAAGGTTGTTGAATCAAGACAGATATTTCACGATTTTTTCTAGCTTTATGTATTTATTTGGTCAGCACTCAGCAGGATATTAAGTTACCGGTAATACAATATTAACAACAGTATAAACAAATGGTATTAAAATAACCAGCCAGTAGCCACTAGTTTAGTAGGTTATGTTCTTAATCTTGGGCAAGGCACTTGCCTGAACCCTGCGGATAAATGGGTTAAACTAAAACAGCAGTACATTATGATAATATTTTTCCACAAGAAGTACGGTACAGCAGCTTTACTATACATACCATGTTTTTCTAATCTGTGCAATAGAAAATCACTGGTGCTTGCACATGTGATGCTACATTCTTCACACCTTTGACAAAAATAACCCAGAATTAAAAAAAGCTGAAAAAATTTATGTTCGTCGAGTTACCTACTGATATTAATGTATCTGTATGCTCAACAGTTTAAAATATACTTTTTGTTGGCGCCTGAGGTACGACTAGACTTAATGCGATAGCCTAACCTAAATAAACAAAATTCTTACTGTATATTGTAATCTAGCGTGCTTTCTTGCAGTATAATCTCCACACTGACCAAACCTTCAAGCGATAAACCGTATTTAAACATTTTAAAATTACAGACCTCATACACAGTGAATTCACAAACCGTAGGTGCATTGAAGCGTGACGCGGTACGAAACAAACTTCCATATCAACAAGCATATGTGGTCACGTGACTCGTAGCAGTTTCTACTCATGGTGTATAATCTCTTTGATCAAAACACCACCACAAATATGGGATCAAATAATATTTATGTTTTAATGATTGTTGTCATTATCAGCACGCTTCATCGGACAGCTCACTCAAGCATGGAATGACACCAGTGAGGTTTTAAACCGACGATTTTTACAATCTTGTCGTTATAACCACCATCAGAGTGTATTATTGTGCTCGACTGTGAGCATTAAGTATATAACTGTGACCATAAAGTGTATTACTGTGCTCGACTGTGGCAATGGGCACGAGGTGTATTATGCACTCAAGCAAGCCACTTTACATTGCTCCAACCCAGCGGTAACCACCCCCCTCCCAGGTGCTGAATGAGCTGGACATGGGTGCGTTCGAGGAGATGTTCAAAACGAAAGCTCAGGACACGGAGGCAGATCGGATGAGGATGCAGAAATTGATGGAAGCGCAGCAGAAACGAGGGACTTCCATCATCGATGTGACACGCGCCAGGAATCTATGTGAGATGCTTGTTTGTAACCAAACACATTCAATCATTTCCAAATGATGCTTCATTCTATTTAACATTAGTCACATTGGCTTTATGTTCATGCTATTCTACAAATCCACACAATTCTTCCCATCCAGCCATCACACTGAGGAAGATAGGGCTTAGCACGGATGATATATGCAAAGCCGTGTACAGCTACGACCTTAAAGCTCTCCCCTTGGAATACGTGGAGATGTTGCCGAGATTCATTCCAAACGAGACCGAGTTGAAAGCGTTCAAGCAATACGAGAAAAGTGGGAAGTCGTTTAACGATCTCGCGTCAGAAGTTAAGTTTTGGTAGAAACCATTAATCCACTAGGTTTTGGTGATGCCTAGCAATGCCTACCAAACGACATAACCGACCAGCTAGTGACCAGTTTTGAACTGGCAACCTTTCAGCTGAAAGACAATGCACTAAGCCACCGAATAAAAAAGATTAGAAAAGATTTTTGCTTCTAGCTAGAAACTGCCACAGGTATTAAAAACGATGCTGTAATTTGACCTTAATTTGAGATTTGTTGAGGGGCATAGTTTCGTTTCTATTTAATAAATTAAAAAAAAAAGATAAGGCCCCCCTGCATAGCTCCCTCAAAAAACCTCATAAATCGTATGGGAATGGGAAAGAAAAGCTCAGCTCCCTACTAGATCATAAATCATATCCTACCCCAACCCCCCCTAGTTTGATCGAGATTTATTATTTGAAAATGAAATAACAAACAATGGGGAGAGGAAAGCATAGCTCCCTACTAAGAGAGAAAAACACAACTTCCTATATGGGAGGAAAGCAAAGCTTCTTGCATAACTCCCTACTAAACCATAAATCACACCCCCCCCCCAACCCCCCAGTTTGGTCGCGTGGAGAGGTTGCAACAACGACTCAACATCATGATCTTCATCGGGAACTTCAACGAGGTGGCTCTCACCCTCACCCCACAAATCGCTGCCGTCATCGCCGCATCCATGTCCATCAAGTCCTCCGGGATGTTGAAGAAGATCCTCGAGATCATCCTCGCGTTCGGGAACTACATGAACAGCGCCAAGCGAGGAGCCGTGTTTGGCTTCAAACTTGAAAGTCTCGACGCGGTGAGTGGGGATTCCCCTTTTATGTGACTGTGCACATAGATATTCGAATTAAGAGAGATTCAAACCTTCACCATAGATCAAGCTGCATGACAAATTAGTACTACAACACAAGATCTTGTCCCCTAAAACTGTTTACAATTATATTGAACTAACTGAGTTTGCCCTTTAAGTTATATTTCGTGTTTTCGTTATCCACTGTTGCTAAGACCCTTCCACCTCTCCTGCCACCACAATGTAAACTACAATTTCACATGAAATAACCATAACGACATAAACTTGAATCAACCTGCCAACACCCTTATATTGCGTTGAGTCCATATCAACCCCCATTCAGCTCATCGACACAAAGTCAACCGACAAGAAGCAGACGTTGCTGCATTACATTGTGAACGTGATTGAAGCTTATTACGCCGACATCAAGAACTTCTACCACGAGCTTCGATACGTGGACCGCGCAAGCAAAGGTGGCCGTTCCCTCTGTAGTTCTCAGTGGATGTTTCTCCATCAGTTTGACTGTGGCCACCACGTGTCTTAAGATCATTTGGTTTAAGGATATCTTCCAAGGGTGAAGAGTCAAACCTTATCCACTTAAGACACATCTTGCCAACATTCGAGTTGCTGGAGCTATTGCAGTGTGTGGATGGTTGGTTCATTTATACCTGTGGGTAGGAAACCTGGCTTAATCCACCGCAATCGTAATACAACTCATGCCCACAGTCGAGCACAGTAATACACCTCATGTTCACAGTCAAGCACAGTAATACACCTTATGTCCACAGTCGAACACAGTAATACACCTCATGGCCACAGTCGATCACAGTAATACACCTTATGCCCACATTTGAGCACAGTAAAACACCTCATGCCCACAGTCGAGCACAGTAATACACCTCATGCCCACAGTTGAGCACAGAAATACACCTCATGCCCACAGTAAAGTACAGTAATACACCTCATGCCCACAGTCGAGCACAGTAATACACCTCATGCCCACAGTTGAGCACAGTAATACACCTCATGCCCACAGTCGAGCACAGTAATACACCTCATGCCCACAGTTGAGCACAGTAATACACCTCATGCCCACAGTCGAGCACAGTAATACACCTCATGCCCACAGTCGAGCACAGTAATACACCTCATGCCCACAGTCGAGCACAGTAATACACCTCATGCCCACAGTCGAGCACAGTAATAAACCTCATGCCCACTGTTAAATTGCTAAAGCTCTAACATAGCTTGCCACTACCCTTACACCCCCTTCCCCCTCTAGTTTCGTTTGAGAACATTCTCTCGGATGTGGCGAGCATACGACGGGGGATGACTCTCACACGAACCGAGTTGGAGACTCATCACCACCCAGTACTTCAGGACTTCATTGATTCGCAATTCGACAAAGCGGACAAGGTAATGTGATCTGATGTCGGGTCACTGGATCCTTCACTTGGTTCTCTGGTGGAGCACACCTTAAGCCTGGTTTTGAACCAAGGATCACTGGATCCTCCACTAGTTCTGTTTATACTAGGCCTGGTTTCACTAAGCATTATGACCTCACTAAGCATTATGACCTCATTTAGTATTATGACCTCACTAAGCATTATGACCTCACACTCCAGATCATGCAAGACGCGATAACAGCCCAGGAGGCTTACAAGAGCGTTGTTGAATACTTCGGGGAAACCTCGAAATCGATGCCTCCCGAACACTTCTTCCCGATGGTCGACCGATTCATCAAGGCTTACCAGCAAGCTGAGAAAGACATCGCTCAGTGGAAGATTGATGACGTAAGTTGATTTCTCTTTGGTGGGATTGGATGTGGTCATGTCATAATGCATCTTTTGACGTCATAATATTGATTTCAGGAGAAGAGAGCAGAGAAGGAGCGAAGAGCGGTCGAGAGAATGGAAGAGAGAGAAAATAAGAGGAAAGATAAAATGAGTGGAGAGCAGAAGCTGATTGGAGAGTTGAGGAGCAAACAACGCAAGGGAGAGAAGAGCGGTTGAGAGCAAAGATGGAGCCATTGAAGCGAATATTAACTGTGAGTATTTCGGTGGTCCATTTATGGCTGTTTGTCCATTGTCGAGATACTTGTGCTATAAAGTAGCTTCATATTTAACTTTTCCCCACAGATATCAAATCCGAGCCATACAGACGCGACGATACAGTGTTACGTAGTTTCCGCAAGAAAACCCGCGCGGAGCCGACTAGAACCCCTCAATTATCCACAATGTTGTAGCATTCCATTGTCATAATGAAGATTATTACGCGGTGCGTTTTTTTACTCCCCACACAAAGAGTGTTGTCCACCATAGCGCCGCAAGTGTTCAAATACGTTCATAGAAATTTTTATTTTTGCACCAACCCCTTTGCAGGAATGACACAATTTAACTAAACACCTATTGCAAGTGTACATACAATCAACAAGTGCCTTTACTTACACGTGGTACGATTATCTATGCCCCTTATACAGTGGAACACGGCTGCTATCCAATAGTTATTGTATAGGCCTATTATGTTGTTGCAGTAATGCTTACCCAGCACTTTCCGGTGAAAATAAAATCTTTCTAATACTGCCTCGTCTCAACTTTTGTCAAAAGTCAACACATTGTGTGTATGGTTAAATCATTTATATTCTAGTCGGTAAAAAGCCAGGTTTTATTTACTTGTATAGTAAATCACCTCATGCTACAGTTTAGTTGCTGGAGCTATTACCATTGTTGGATCATTATTGTCCTTGTGGGTGGAAGCCAAGTTTTATCCACGGGTATTGTAGGATACCTCATGCCCGCAGTCAAGTTGCTGGAGCTATTACAGTTTGTGGATGGTTGGTTCATTTATATCCTCATGGATGGGACGCCAGGCTTTATCCATGGGTATCGTAAGACACCTCATGCCCACAGTCGAGTTGTTGGAGATAATACAATGTGAAGATGATTAGTTTATTTATATCCTCGTGGGTGGGAAGTCAAGATTTATCCACGGGTATCGTATAAGACACCCCATGACCATAGTCGAGCTTCTAAAGCTATTTTCGTCTGTTGATGTTTGGGTTAAAGAAGTAAAAATACCCTAAAATTTAAGATTTTTACACGATTTATGATTGTGACGAACATGCCATCTCGCCTAAAAAATCCAAAAAGAATCATATTGCGATATTTTGGTTGGAAAAGCAGGTTAAACATTTATTGTTTTGGTTGGGTTTGTTATTTATATTCTATACGAAATTACCTGGTAATATGCATAGGTGAAATAATAACAATTCAAATAAAAAATCTAGACAGAACTTGCATGAATAGATGTGAAGATAAGTATAGACACTTTGTTTTAACAATGGGGAAGTCCCCAAACAAAATGTACTTTGGATAAGCACTCCCCCATTTATAATTAAGCAACAATGACCTAAAATATTAATTGACAGATCGTGAATAACTTCTTTTATCTCCTTTAATGTTGAATCACAAATAAAACTTCAATTGGCTTGCTTACCATGATGTTCATTTATGGATTGTGCAATTTCTGAAATTACAACCCAATATACAACCAGTTGTCGCATCCTGTTCATTTACGCTCGCCACCAAAGGTTACATCAAAGAATAGAAAAGTGTAATCGCATCTATCTAATAGCTTTCTATACTTTATGATAAAAACAACAAGAAAAATCATGTATTGCATTTTTTTTACGAACCCATATAGGATAGGGTATTCATGTTTACACCGATGAATGGGAAAACCAAGGGGGTTAGGCAAGCAATCGTCAGATCACCTCACCCCCACCGTCGGGTTACCGGAGCTATTGCAGTGTGTTGTGTATGATTCACACATTCCTTTAATTTGGTTAAACTCATTAATCCTCTGGGTTCAGGCAATATCTATAACGTGCCTTGCCCAAGGACACCACCTACTAGCTAACGACCAGCTTCGAATCTTCAACCCTTCGACGCACTGAACCGCTAGACTAATCTTTTAAAAAAAAAAAAAAAAAAAAAGGCGACGCACTGAACCGCTAGACTAATCTTTTGGATATAAAAGATTTAACACACACTTCAACAAGAGACACAGTTGTCCAGATAACAGCACTGTGATATCGAGGCGCATGGAATGTTTTCTCGATGCATCTGAAACAGATGGCAAATACGATTGTAATCATTTTCTGTTTATTTAACTTTGTAGCTACGTATGCTCACAGTCTATTTACTTACACTATTGCACTATGGGGATCAAACTATTGATAAACTAAATGATAATTGTCTGCAGTTTAAATGTTTATATCAAATAACATAAAAATAATTAGCCACTACAAGCGCACACACTAGGTGAAATGGCTTTAAGATTTGTGAATACAAGGTTAATGGGTGCAATTGTAGTAGCTGCTTGGTTTTAAAAGATACATTATTGGCAAAATAAGGAACAGGAAAAGGCGGAAAAATGACAGTTATTCAATAACATCATAGGTAAAAAGTATATAGGCTGTATCCTTTGTATTATCAGGTTGTTATTATTCTATGGAAGTCAAGCTATTATAGATGTTAGCTATTGTGTTTTAAATATGTAGCAATATATTTAGTTGTATTTTATTTAATGATAATTTATCAAATCTACATCAAATAGTTTTTTTAATAGCTGATGTGAAAATAAAAATACGTTTTAATCATGTTAAAATTTATAAACCCCTTTTCTTTGTTTTTATATTTTTGAATGTTTAATATGTCATTTATAAAACATACATATCAAACTTGGATTGGTAACATAGGAATTCATTAGTGTCTGCCTGCAGAAAACACAATATACACTTTGTATGGATATGAGTTAGATTTGGAACCATGAAACCGGATTGTTTCTGCATAATGTAACATACAGCGCACAGTTAAACTGTGTTTAACAATCAGATTAACCCATGATTGACACTTTAAATGCTTTCATGTTTACCAATATTAAATATCATGCGCTTGTTCTTATTTCACAGCTAATACAGTTTGGCTAATATTTAACTGTGACTATAGTACCAGGTTAAGACGTAACTGTGCAATGTTTACTTAAAGCGATATGCTGCCTTAACTAAGCTTGCCAAGCTTACAGAGCTTGTGTGTAGTGTAGGGTACTGCCAGGGCAACTAAAAATATAAGTAAGCTAATTATCAGAAAATACCATAGAACACATGCTAAATAAAAATATTAAAACATTAGGTTGTCTAACAAGTAACATTTGGTTATCCTGCACCTGTATTTCAAATAATAGGATTGCAATAGAAGGATTGTATATCACACTTATTTATAGACAACCAGAATATTTTAACTAGTGTAAATTGTGATATTTCACAGGGATATTTAATTTTTCAATTTATTTTTTTAGAACAACTATATCATTTATAATTTATAAAATAATTAATTACTTATAAACGCAAACACAAACGTGTGTACAGGTGTCATGTTATTTACCAGAAAATTTGTTTAATTCCAGGAACTAGAGACTCCTGCAAATTATTTCTATTGGTGTGGTTTTCTATTGAAATAAAATAATATTTAATTAACTGTAGATATATATCAATATGTTTGTTAAATAATTTTCATGAATTCTGTCTGGTGACCAAATTACAGACTGGGTAAGTAGGCCTACAATTTTTGTTTAAAAAGTGTAACTGTAACTTAAACATTTAGCAATGGTTTATTCACATAGAAACATATTGCATAATTAATTATTTATACAACATCATTGATCGAGAATAAACATGAATATACTATCCTATACCTTACCTATTTTATACTTCTGTAAATATCCCAGTAAATTTAACTGTTGTAATTTGTTATATTTTTTGTGGGTAGTATTTATTTATTTTATTTTTTTGTTTAGTAACAATTTTATCCATTTATAAATTATAACATAATTAGTTTAATTAGAAAAGAAAACCCAAACGTTTGCCACAGGTTTTATGTTATTTACCAGAAAATATAATTAATTCCAGGAACTAGAGATACCTGAAAATTTATTTCTATTTCCATGGTTGTATTGAAATGAATAATATTTAATTACCGGAAATATATACTCCAGAGCATTAAATTTGTATAAAATCGTTTTTTCACAGATTATGTTTTGTGGACACATTACAAAATGGATTCGGACTAATTATGTTTAAAAATGTACCTTGACGTTTTAAATGGCCTATTTGGGCTACAAGAATATGTTTATTTTATTTTAAACATTTAGCAATAGTTTATTCCCGTTGTAGAAACAAATTACACAAGTAAAATTAGCAGTTTTATACAATCTCATTGATCGTGCAAACTAAACTATTTCTGTCCTGTTTAATTAGTCTTGACATGTTAACTCATTAATCATTCTGATTAAAAGGTTAATCAGTGCCTAGTATACGTAAGAATTCTATTATTTTTTGTGCAGCCAGTAGTATTGTGCACAATATCGGGTAACAAGCTTCTTATATCTACCTTATCAATTATTCCTAGTTTAAACATTCTCAGTAAAGTTATAAATTGTTGACATAGCCACAGACAAGCCAACACATAGGTAAGGTACATGCAATAAAGCAGAATGTGAAGGGATATTGTATCGTAGGTTTGGAATGTAGAAACGCCAACAAATATCCAGAATATTTATTCCATTTAACTAAGTCAGCGTTTCCCAACCTTTTTTGGTCGCGGACTATTTCCTTACCAGCGAAAGTCTTTGCGGACTCAAAGTGCATCAATTTTCAATTAGCGTAAGTCAAAAGTGTAGCGTAACTAGACTTTGTGCCGATACATTACAGAACACTACAAAACTTTAACAAAATTACCAAATAAAAGTTTTGCAAATTGTTGATGTGATTGCGGACTCATTTAAACCTTCCACGGACTCATTTGAGACCGCGGACTCGGGTTGGGAAACATTGAACTAAGTTATACACGAAGAAGTATACTCAGGATTAGTGCTTTTCTATGATTAAGATTCATTTATAGAAGGAAAACCATATCATTGCAGACATAATGTTAGACATAAATTAGTATCTCGATGCAAAAAATGACACTGTCTATCAGTGGAACAAGTTCTGCCAAAACTTACAACATAGACCATGGATCAGCCCTTCTTCAATTTGCCAACCAGTCGCGGATAGATGGTAATTTCAACGATATCACAATTTGTGTGGAAGGGAACAACATTCGTGCAAATAAAATGGTTCTCTCATGTTTTTCCAATTTCTTCAAAACCATGTTTAGAACCAAGGTTTGTTTTATTAATTGTTATTGATGACGTAATGATTTAAAGTAGAACTTTTGTAAAACTTGGCTTACCAAGCTTTAGTCAGATCAAAATCATGTGCTCTTTAAGAACATTACTTAAAGGCACTGGTATATTTTGCTTGGAAAATAAATATAATCTACTGATTTTAGATGGCGAAAAAGTACCGGTACAAGGATAGTGTAGCAGTCCAAGATGTAGATTTTGGAACCATGGAGGCTCTTGTGGAGTTTATGTATACTGGACGAATCGAGATCAATGGCAACAATGCTTGCAATATTCTGGCAGTCTCTGATTATTTGCGAATGGAATGTAGGAATAATATTTTTCTAACTATGATTGCTTGCTGTAATTTGTTATGTTAGTAAATCGTATCCTCACTATATTGGAAGTCATAGTATCTGTAGCTGATGTGTTATACCAACTGTTGTGCCCACCACCCCATCACCCACAGTATTCCATTCCTGTCAAAGCTAAATGAGTTGTTAGTTATTGGTCACACATGTTGATGTTAGTGATTGATTTGTAGTGTTAACACTGGTTTAACATTTTATAATTTCAGCTGCCCGGATATTGTGCATCGAATATCTATCGGGTTCAATTTCTGTCCAAAACTGTTTGACGATCCATGCATTGGTTGATAGATACAATGTTCCAGAGTTAAAAAGCAAAGTCAACCAATTCATAACTGACAGTTATAAACAAATTATCAGCCTCCATGATTTCCAGCAACTGTCCAAAGATCAAGTTGTGAAGCTCATTGAGGAAACTTATAAAAAGGTTGATTTTGTCTGCTTGTTATGGTCCCATTTGAAAAAATGGGACACATATTGTTTTTGTCCGTTTTTTTTTTCTTTTTTTTTTTTTCGTCAAACGCTTGACAGGCATGGCTTGTGGACCCAACATCTACCAGAAAGGGTAATGGAATCATAATGAAACTCGGTAATTTGTTAGACCACAAAGTTTAGATATGCAGAAGCCACAATTTTGGGTAATAAATCCAGGGGAATTCCCCTGGGACGTTAAAAACCAAAACAGTATTTTTTAATAAAAATTTAGCTTTTTGAGGCATAGCGCTTGAACAGCTTCTCTCTCTTTGTTTAAATTTGGTGAAATGTAAGTGCATTAACCACTGATATAACACTTGAAAGAATTAAAAAAATTATCTAGGGAAATACCCTAAAAAATAAGATTTTGTTTTAAATCATGATTGTGACAGGCATGGCTTGTGGCCCCAACATCTACTAAAAAAAGTAATGAAATCGCAATAAAACTTTGACATTTGTTAAACAATATGTCCTAGATATGCAAAAAAACAAACTTTTGGGTAATATACCCAGGGTAATTCCCCTGGCAGATAAATAACCGAAATGGAATTAAACAAAAAAAAATTAGTTCTTTTTGCGCATAACGCTTAAACGGCTTCTCCAAATTACAATTAAATATAAGTGCATTAGCCACTGATAAAACACCTAAAAGAATTTAAAAAAATACCCAGGGAAATACCCTAAAAAATAAGATTTTGTTCTCAAATCATGATTGTGACAGGCATGGCTTGTGGCCCGACATCTAAAAGAATAAGTATTAAAATTGCAATTAAACTTTGTCATTTGTTAGACAACATGGTCTAGATATGCGGAAACCAAAATTTTGGGCAATATACCCAGGGAATTCCCCTGTGAGTTGAAAAACCAAAACTTTAAATAATTAGATTTTTTTGCGCATAGCCCTTAAATGGCTGCTGCAATTTAAACTAGATTTGATAAAATGTAAGTGCATTAGCCACTGATATAACACTTAAGTAAGATTTTTCTCAAATCATGATTGTGACAGGCATGGCTTGACAAGCCATTGGCTTGTGGCTCCGACATCTACTAGAAAACGTAATGGAATCGTAATGAAACTTTGCCATTTGTTAGACAACAAGGCCTAATTATGCGAAAACCAAAATTTTGGGTAATATACACAGGGGAACCCTGGGAGTTGAAAATGTTAGTCCCCTATTCGACGTTGTACCATTGAGCAAAAAGAAATACAATACCTAGGGAAATACCCTAAAATGTTCGGAAAATCTCACACGCGTATTCTCTTTATAACTGCACATGAAAAAGAAGTTTGGTTTAATAACTATGGGACCCATGCGTTTATGCTTGCAGAAACAAAACTATGACAGTCCGGTTAAAACTTTTCTGAAATGTTAAATATAACTTTCTGAAATGTTAATGATTTCTTTCACAAACTAGTTGATAAATCCTTCGATTTAAATCTGAGGATGCCAATGACCAAACCATCTATCCAGGTTTGTCCTGATTTGGTTTACACTGCTGTCATGAACTGGGTTAAGTCTGATGTGGCTGCCAGGGAAGGTTACTTGAACGAACTCATCAAGTTTATTAATTCCGATGGCTTGACAAATGAGACCCTTGCAGATGTGGATGCCATCAAGGTGAGAATGGGCAGGATAGGATACTTCTGTTTATTCCCGATGGAGGGAAATGCAAGCATCATGCCATTTGTGTTTATTTACCAGTCCACATTTGGGTTATCTAAACTACAGTAGTATGTTGTATAAAAATGTATGCGTGCTATTGTTTTTGTTCTAAATCCACTAAGCAAAGTGGATTGCCGCAGAACAAATTTCCGTCCAGATGCTGGTTTAAACCCGCAACCTTCCAGCTTACATGAGCTACCCAGCTGAACAAATATCTGAAATATTACTTTATACAGTTTAACTTGAATTTAAATTGTATTTAGATTGTCCTTCGAGAGCAAGGTGATTGGTTTTATAAGCACTGCCTAGCTATGGCTCAGAGATTAAGAAGTGAAAGTATGTATGACTTATGACTCTTATTTTTATTACTTACATCAACTAAAAACAAATATATTATTTCGAATTTTTGATGCAATTCTATATGATGTTTATGTTGGTTGGATTAAAATTTCTGTTTTACCCTGTTTGAAGGCAAGACCTTGCACATGTTATCATAAGTGGTCAATAATAATATTAATACTTGCTTCCAGGGCTGTGATTCTTCCTTGTGTGTTGTAGATATTGCTGTGTATTTGTTAATATAGGATATTAATGTTGTTTGGTATGATTCACCTGAATACGATTCACTTGATATGTAAGGTGCCTGGAAAGTATATTTTAAATATGGAACTGTTGTAAACATAAGTGTGTTAGTGTGGCATATTATTCATTCCTTCTATTATTAGAGAGTTCTATCATCTCAGTTGGTGGATACGAGACTTTGAATAAAGTTTTTAAATATGATTTGCAAACACAGAAATGGAGTGAACTGCCGGTAAGTTTCTCGTTGTTGTTTTTAAGCATTTAAAACAGCAGTTTGACATGAATGACAAATTGTTTCTCCACTGGTACATAAACATACATAAACAAAGTTATCTGGGCATCAAGCCATACATGTAGTAAAGACAAGGCACATTTACCTGTTGGATTGCATGGTTATTCTCATGTTGTCATCTTAACTTTGAGCTGTAGCATTTTCATATACCAAACCATGGTGTTTACTGATTGGATACATCATACATGTATTGATATTTATATAATGATGGGTTCTGTTAGAAGGAAAAACATTACGATTTCACTTTGTTTTATTCTATTATTATCGGCGTCACTCTAGTGTCGGGCATGTCCGTTCATTGGGTAGAATGCATTATCCAATCAGGTTGAAATTTTCAAAAATCCAAGTTAGCTTTTTGTCTTGACTTATAATTTAAAAAAAATATTCAATGCTTATAAGGGTTTTACCCTAATTTTTGACACAAACTAGCGCCATTTCCGCTATCAAGAAAAATGTAAAAAAGTGGGGGAAATTAAAAAATACCAAAGTTTCCAACATTTTTGGAGTAAGTGTTATAGATATATATCGGGACTGGTAAGGATTATTTACTTCGCATTGTAAAGGAAGTTGTAGATTTATAAAATGAACCTGGAAAAGCACAATTGTCTGTACAAAACACAAGTTACCATAGAAAATTCCTTAAAAAATAAAAATCGTATGTAAATATAATACTATAACACTACAAACCAACACAAATCGATAGTAAATTTTAATTACAATAAAAACGGTTGGAATAACCCTTTCCCACCATATATAATTTTTCGGGAAATACCCTAACACTCAACCGCCCTTAAATCATTGATTTGTCTGGTTAACGCCTCATAATAACAGGAACCTAATGAGTTTAGGAGGTGTTGGAAAATGTTTTAAGGGGAAAAATTTGCAGTCGTAATTCTTTTCCGATATATTTGGCCGACAGCTTGTCAGCAAGATAGATGTAGCAGTTTGGAGGATGAACTTATGCTTGGTTCCATACTGCCTTGTGACAACCAGTACATGGGTTAGGATAAATGGGTGGTAGATTCAAAATTGATTTGTTAAGATCGGGGTTTAATTAAAATGGAACTGATATTTGTTGACAGGAAATACTATGGGTTTTATTTTTTTTATCTCTCTTTGGTATATTGACAATTAACATGTTGAAATAATAAAATGTTGTTAAATTGAATGGAAAAAAAAGTTTTAAAAAAATGTGTGTAATAATATAGTCATAAAAGTTGGTGTAAATCACACAATATAAAAGGTGTGAAATCGCAAAAATTTTATACTATTAACAAATATAAAATAGTGATGTGAGTTTTAATTTATCACAGAATCTACCAGTTGGTCGTGAGGCTGGATCAGCTGTTGTTATCGATGGTGTTCTCTATTACTTTGGTGGACGCATTAAAACTGATGGCAAACGCATCGTGTATAACATTGTTCATCGAATGGATTTAAAGATGAAGAAATTAGAATGGAAGGAGGCAGGTTCAATGAATGTCAAGAGATATGTTCATGATGCTGCTGTTTTAAATGGTTGTGTTTCTACATGTTTTGTGGGGTGATGTTTTCATATGTGTTTGTACCCCAGGTTCAATCTTTACATTTGGTGGGTGTGATCATACAGGCACTCGTGTTTCATCGGGTGAATGTTATGTTGTTTCACTAAACAAATGGATTTATACAGAGGCAATGAATAAAGCTAGAAGTTCTCATTCTGTTGTTGTTTTTCAAGGTAGATGTAAATTCGTATTACTACCTGCATCACATTCCTATGTTCACAAGTCTTGTATTCTTATTTCTGCTTAGAAAAGCATAAGATTATTGATCTGTTAAAATCAACCATAATGTAGCACCTTCTCTCTAATGTCAAGGTGTGTTATTATTAGTTACATGCATGGCCATTGGGGATATGCTATGCAGCTGGTTTGATAATTGATGCATTTATAGATTTTAAACATTGTATTCTTAGTTAGTGCATATGCTTGGCATGTGAACTGAGACGCTAACGGAAAACGACAACAGAAGTCGATTAACTTAGCTTTATTCAACGTTAATAAGCAGGCTATTTCTGCAATAAAGGAAAACCTAGTTTAAAACAAACAAAGCACAACATAACGGTAACTGGCAAAGCAAGGGCAAAACACAAGGACCTAAATAGCAACTAAAACGCGCGTTGATTAACTAAGAATGAAGGCGAAACGATTATTACTAAAACACAGGAGAACTAAGGAGAGGGACGTGACGTAATATCACTTCAATCTCCCCTAGTAAATAATAGATAGTAAAACTTATAATGTCCAATTTCCAAAACGGTCGGGAGGTCGTCGATCACGCACGGATCTTCTGAGGCTGGTAGCTGGCGTATCGTTCACCGACGGGGCATCTTCTTCATCTCTGTCATCAGGCACTGGTGGGTCGGGGATCACAGGGGCTTCTGGTTCAGCTACGGGGAACGCTTCTTCTAATGACTCCGGTGACCCAGGGCACGGAGCTATGTCTGATGTTGACACCGTGCTTTCACGTCCGTCATTATGACGTACTCGAGCATACGATGGATTAGCATCTAAAAGAGTTACCGGATCGCAAATAGGTTCACCTTTTGTTCTTACAAACCTCCGCAACAGTACCACCCCTGGGTTTAGAAGCCAGGTTGGCATTGAAGTACCGTTTATCGCCCGTCTTGGGAAACAAAGGAACCGCTCGTGAGGTGTTTGGTTCGTAGCCGTGCACAGCAGGGATCGGATTGCATGAAGTGCTTCGGGCAAAACTTCTTCCCAGCGAGTTTGGGGCAGACCACGGCTATGCAAGATGAGTTTAACAGTCCTCCAAACAGTTTGGTTTGTTTTCTCACATTGCCCATTTCCTTGAGGGTGGTATGGTGAAGAGTTGCTGGTCGCGATACCTCTGGTGACTAGAAACTGCCGGGTTTCTCTGCTGATAAAAGATGTACCCCTGTCGCAGTGAATGTACTCTGGGAAGCCGAAAAGACAGAAAAGAGACGAGAGGCATCCGATAACGGTGCGAGAGGTCATGTCTTTACAGGGGAAAACAAACGGGTAGCGACTGTATTCATCTACAATGACCAGTAGATACTGATTTCGCCCTTGTACAGGTCCTTTAAAATCCATACTTATTCTGTCCCATGGCTTCATGGCTTTCACCAATGAGCGAGGTTGAGGACGATGGAAACGAGGCTTCAATTCAGCGCAAGTTCTGCAATTTTTGCCAACGGATTTGGTTTCTTCACTTGTGTAAGGCAGATTTCGACTTCTAACGTAATGATAGAGTCGCACATATCCAGGGTGTCCCATAGCTAACTAATCCTGAAGCAGATCCAGAGGAGGCGCACACTCGTGACAGGGCATCGGGTACGATGATTTGGGGACCAGGTCGGTGTCGAATATCATAGGAGTATTGTCCGAGCTCCAGCCTCCATAACAGGATTTTGGTATTCTTTATTTTTCCTCGGTTGGTACGAAGGAACATGTATGCTATTGATTTTTGATCCGTAATCAAAGTAAAGGACCGACCTTTAAGAAAGTGCGCCCATTTGCGAACAGCTTCTATGATTGCAGTTGCTTCCTTTTCAATAGCAGGATAATTTCTCTCACTGTTATTGAGTGTCCTAGACATAAAAGCTACTGGTCGGCCATTTTGTGAAAGGACTCCTCCTATAGCGACGTCAGAAGCATCGGTTTCAACTTCGAAAGGTATACCGTCGCGGATAACACCAAGTGTTATATTACCAAGTTCGGTTTTGAGATCTTTAAATGAGCGAATGGCGGCTTCGTCCAACGGAAAAAGTTTCGAATTTAGCAGAGGCTGCACTCTAAGTGAAAAATTCTGGATCCATTTTGCGTAATACGAGAGCATCCCCAAAACGCGTTTCAATTCTTTAGAGTTGGTAGGTGGAGGTAAATCGACCAGGGCTTGTAAGCGACGAGGATCGGGCTGAATGTTATTGCTTGAGATACGGTATCCAAGTAAGTCGATAGAGGTTTGGCGAATCTTTACCTTTTCTTGGTTCAGAGTGAGATTGTGTCTACGAGCAGCTTGTAGGAGTTCATTCAAATTGCGATCATGTTCCTGTAGTGTGGCGCCGGTTACAGTGATGTCATCCAAATAAGCGTATACTTTCTTAAGCTTATTAATTTCAATGAATTCGTCAATGGCTCGCTGAAAAGCGGCAACGCCATTTGTCACACCAAAAGGGAGACGCTTGTACTGATATAACTTTCCGCCAGCTTCAAATGCCGTGAAATGGCGCTCGCATTCCCTAAGCGGGGACTTGATGGTAGGGCGGCACGCAGGTCAATGGAGCTGTAAAACTTGTCACGGGCAACACAGTTGACGATTTCTTCTATTTTTGGTAACGGGTAGGCGTCTAGTTGAGTAAATCGGTTAACGGTAACCGAGTAATCTACAACTAGTCGCCTTTTACCTTCGCGTGAGATCACTAATAAAGGAGCTCTCCAGGGGGAACGAGCGGGTTCAATGATGTCGGATTCTAGAAGACGGGTGATCTCTTCATTGATGAAGTTGAGATCGTCTGTACTATAACGACGAGAAGCTGCAGCAATTGGCGTACAGTTGGGAAGAATATATTCGAATAAACGAGGAGCGTTTAATCGAGCAACTGCAAGTGCTAACGTGGGCGGCGTACTTGCCACGATTCTCAGTGGTGCTTCTGTGCCTCCCATTTGAAAAATGACTTCGGTATGTCGCTTAAGGAAGTCTTGACCAAGGATAACATCGGCGCACAGGCTATCGATGACGCCAAAGGTGAGGTGATACGATCGACCAAGTAACGAGACCATAGCGGAGGTTTTCCCAAACGTGGTCAAAGAAAGACGAGAAGAAGCCATAGATATTGGAGAAATAGGACCAGAAGTCTTAAGAGAAAGCTTATCGGCCAAACCCTTGTTGACAAAACTTTCCGATGCTCCCGAATCGACGAGTGCTTTGACCGGAACAGATTCAAGCGAAGCATCCACTAGCGCAGGGCCTAAACCCCGGAAAGGTGCTCCCGCTAGAGGAGAAAACGGCGCAAGGGGACTAACTTCAGGCATAATGCAGACCGCAGTTGACGAATTTCCAACGACTGATTGTTTAATGGTAGCGCGTTGTCGGCAAACCCTTGCGAAATGTCCTCTTACACCACAATTATAACAAGTGGCATTTCGGGCAGGACAAGTAGAACGGCTGCGATGTTGCATACCACCACAAAAGAAACATGAATTCACCTCGGTTGATCGCTTAGGTAAACCCACTCTTCGCCTAGTAGCAGCAAGGGCAGCTTCGTTGGTTGTAGGAGTGTCAGTAACGGGCGCTTGTTCATTGCAGGAGACGGACGCAAGCGGAGGTACTGGTTTACTCATTATTAGCGACTGTCGCTGCGCTTTATCCAAGCTTTCTGCAAGTTCGGAAGCCTTAAGGAGGTCTAAATCATCAATTTCAAGCAGTCTTTGACGAACCGATGGTGAAATCAGTCCGTTAATGAAAGCATCTCGTGTTAACTCGTCCTTGTAATGGGCAGCGGAGGCGTCAGAAAACGAACATGCCTTTGCCAAGACCTTTAGTTCTCGTAAATATTCGGGAATGGATTCTTCCGGATTTTGGTGGCGGCTTACGAGTAAGTAACGCGCAAATACGTTGTTCTTCCGCTTGATATACATACGTTTGAGTGTGGCAACTATCTCTTCAAAAGAGTCGATATCTTCGACTAGAGCGTACACCTCCGGAGATAAACAATTCACAATGATGCGCTTCTTATTCGCAGCAGTAGTCGCGGTGCGACTTCCTTCATCCAGATGTTCGATGAAATCGTTCACAGTGCGCATCCAATAGGTAAAGTGAACAGAAGCATTATGGGCTTCCGGCTCAATGTTCAATTCCTTCGGACGTAAGAGTTGCTTGTCCATTTCCGATTGAGATTAACGTTGAATAAATTGAACTGAGACGCTAACGGAAAACGACAACAGAAGTCGATTAACTTAGCTTTATTCAACGTTAATAAGCAGGCTATTTCTGCAATAAAGGAGAACCTAGTTTAAAACAAACAAAGCACAACATAACGGTAACTGGCAAAGCAAGGGCAAAACACAAGGACCTAAATAGCAACTAAAACGCGCGTTGATTAACTAAGAATGAAGGCGAAACGATTATTACTAAAACACAGGAGAACTAAGGAGAGGGACGTGACGTAATATCACTTCAGCATGCATTGTTCAATCTCTTGTCTGCATTAAATAGGTTATGATCTCTTCCTAATCACTGGCATTTGATAAAAAGTTGGGCTCTGGAACATGCACACCATTCTAGTCAAGTTACCAGAGCTAATACAATGAGTTATACCACAGACCAATTCCTCCTAATTTACTTCCTGAAAAGTAATATAATCTTTTGTTTTAATATTAAATATTGACGAATTGTATATATGATTCCTTGCAAACATTTGACTTATTATTGCCATGTGTTTGGATATTTTTATTTTTATAGTTTATCATAAAGGTAACCAGCCTCTAAGGCCTTAATTACTGGTCTATATTGTTTCTGTAAACCCTTTCCTACTAATGTAATGTAATTAATGATTCAATTTACGCAGATCGGTTATATATACTGTGTGGATGGAATGAGACGGAAGTTACATCTTCAGTTGAGTGCTATGATCCAACATTGGAGTCTTGGACAAAAGTTGCTTCTATGCAAACACCACGAAAGTGGTTTGTTGCTGTGGTGATTGACAACGCCATTTATGCTTTGGGTGAATCTATGAATTTACTTTGGTATCATGATAGATAGTCAATTATACAGTGTGGAAACCTTATTGCCATAACGTCAACGAGGTTATCATTATATACTTATCAACCATCAGAAACCTTGTACCCACTGTACGGTTTGCCTATGAAACCAGCACCATCCAATTTCCCTACAATTGCACTTACACATTGTAATGCATGTTGAGTGATGATGGTTTATTAGGTATTTCATTGTGCCAGGTGTTTCAGTAGTGGCCATTAAACGTTAGAAATAATTGGTAGAGGAATATGAAAGCAGCACCTTTTACTGCAACACACAGTAAAGTCAAAGTACATGGTCATTTACATAAAGCATATTTACCTCAGTAGTATTGATTAATTAATTGCCAATATTCCTTCTTATATTAAGCTGGCTATGATGGAAAGAAAACACTTAAATCAGTGGAGAAATACAATGTTAACGATGGAACTTGGAGTTTTGTGTCGGAGATGAATGTTGAACGAAGTTCCTTTGCAGCTTGTGTTGCTCAGAACAAGATTTATGTTGTTGGAGGGTAAATATATTTGTCAGTTTGTTGTGTTGGTAAAATTGTCTCTATTCTCTGTGCATGTTTGAGAAAGTTGAAATTTTCATGAATAAAAGAAATTGATTGGTAGTATTAACAATGTTCAAATGTTAATGGCATAAGTGAACAACAAAAATATAGCAATTTGGTTTGACCCTATTTTGCGATCACAAAGCTAAATATCCGAATTTATAGAACGTAATACTTTCAGCAATTGGCTTGCCGACATAATTGATATAAAACTTCTTGTGAACAAACATCCAAATAAAGTAGTTCACCCAGCAATATAACAAATGAACAAATTTTACTTATTATCACTTGGAATAAATGAGGATTTACAATATATGATGATAGTTATGTTACTGATTCTCTCTTGTAGATTGGGTTCCAACGACAAAGTTGTAACATCGATTGAATGTTACAATCCTCAAACTGACAAGTGGAGCATCGTTGGTGAAACTGAAGCAAAGTTATGCCGCCATTCTCTGGTTGCTGTTTGAACTTGTGAGAATGAAGGAAACACTTTGTGGCCACCATTCAGCGTTTATTGCAACCTGTTGGTATATTATGTTGATAAACTGCAGAGTTTTTCACTATGGTAGATGCACAGCATATGTTTTATGTTACTATCATAGCACAGTGGTGGTTGCACTAATGCAGCAGGATGGACATTGTTATGTTGTGTACATTGATATTCACTATTTCCATCCAAATTAAGTTTACCGATAAACTTTAAATTATTGTGTTGCAATGTTATTACTTTTCTATTTTAAAGATTAGTGAACAATCACATTTGCATTATATTAATATAGAACAGAGTGTAGGAATTTTGCATTTCTTTATTAGCTCTCTTTGTTCTACTATTGCACTATGCAGCAGACATTTTTATTCTGTCATTTTTCATATAATAATATAATTGATTATAAACAATTAAAATGTAATTCCTATCCAGTTTTACTTCTGTATTTTAAATTAATATATTGCATCATTGTAATTTATCTTTTGTAGATTAGTGTGCAGCCAATATTTTCCATTGTTGGCAAAGCGTGTGGCAACTTTGTATATCTTTATCATAGATCAATTTGTGGCTAGCTTTATTCTTCAAATCGAAGTTTATGGCGTGTAACTTCATTATTATTTCCTATCCGTTCCACTTGCAACTAAAATAAAGCTAAACAATTAAATCTGTAATCTGATTTATTTTCATTCAACATTTTTTTGCTTTATCATAGATGAATGTGTGGTGAGTATTTTGTTTTTAAATTGGTGTTAATGTAGTTTAGCGTCATTTATTTCTCTACCCATGCAGCTTGGAGTGGTAAACACTTTTGTCACATTTTCATGTAAATAAAATTTCATCACCATCCATATAATCGTTATATTAAACGTTAACTCATCTAGCTGGACATTTCCCCTTCGTGTTCTGCTCTTTATTCCATGTGTAAGGGTATTATGACATCATAATCCCCAAAATTGCTCAGTCATTGTCGTATTGTAATGAATTGCGTGTCACAATGAGATTTGACAAAAAAGACAATCAAGTTGTCCTTAGCAGAACAACCATCCAGTTTGTAACAATTAAATTGTGAAAATATAATATTATTGGAAATTGTATAAAACAAAAAAGGGACATTTTGTTTTAGAAAAAAATTAAATGATTGAATTTAAAACAAACCATATTTTCTTACAAGAAATTTGAACTATTACAAACTTTTAGTTTATCTTTCATAAAATATATCAAAACACCACCAAAAATGTGGGATCGAATACTTGTGTTTCAAAATCTCATTGTTGTCATTATCAGCACGCTTTGTCGCACAGCTCACTCAAGCATGGAATGACACCAGTGAGGTTTTAACGATGATTTTTACAACTTGTCGTTATAACTACCATTAATTTGTCACTAATTTTATTATAAAAAATCACAATTATGATGTCATTTAGGGATCAAAGAAATGGGGCATTGTTGCATCATAGTCACCACCGACTGCTTTGTGAAGTTCATCGATAATTGTTTGAAATCGAATTTGGTGTTTTCGTGATCAAGCGTTGACCAATTCGTCCAGTGGTGCTTACTCACTAGATGAGATACAACGTAAGCATCGAATAAATACGGTCTTATATTAAGCCCACATGTTGACATTAGTACCCCCATCGGTAACCCCACCACCCCCGCCCCAAGCAACCCTGTGAGTATCATGCGGAACGGTCCCAACATAATGTTGTACAAAGCAAATGGGATCCCAGCACCAATGACATAATGCGTCACTGAATCTTGCATTCGGTACACACACATGGTTTGCGAAACTGTGATAATGGAGCCGATAATAAAACCCGCTCTCCACCGCCATCGGAATGTGTACCTCGCGAACCCCCGAAAAAACGCGTTGTGTCTCGCCCGAATGGCTGATGATCGGTTGGCGTAGTAGTTTGACTTGTCGCCTGCGTCGTGGTCCTTTATATACTGCTTTCCGTGTTCGTATGCCAACCCGACTCCCACCATGAGAGCACTGATACCTGTTCCACCTTGCAACATTCGATTGTTGAAATTGTGCAGCAATTCACGTTTCTTGTACTCCCCAACAAAACGCTTCGAGAAAAAAGAAATCTTCAGTCGTTCGAATCCTGATAATTTTTCCGCTCCCTTTGGCATCCCGATCACAAGATTGGTTGGAGGATATTCCTTATGAGCCAGCTCCTCAACACTCTCAGTTGACATCCATCTTGAGAAACAATCCTCGTTTGGCGACTTCACATTTAAAGAATCCCCGAAAATGTTGTGAATTATTTTAAATTTTTTCCGACTCATTTGGTTTAAACGTTCTCTCGCCACAAATCGGAAAAAATAGTTTCTCTCACATGACTGGAGACTAATTTCTTTGCTCAATTTCTTTCTTAAATCAACATTGCCTGAATGTCTTAAAGTGACGCAAACGCGTTTCAACTCATGGAGTTGATCATCAGTGAAATCATCAATGTTAAAACGATAATTCTTTAAAGGATTGGAACCTTCCAACTTATACATTACGTCTCTGGTAGTTCTGGAAAATATGGGTCTTAGAATAACAAAATATTTACCACTATATATATTTATGCCTCACAAATTTAATTATTGGAAAATGATATACAAGGGAACGGTAGCGCCTATCCTTTTGCATGCATTTACAAATTTTCGTTTCTCATTTCGTTTCTAAAAGGCGATTTTCGTTTCTAATTTACGATTTTTGTTTCTGGAAACAAAAATAATTTTTAGAAACATAAATTTTGTTTCTTTATTTTCGTTTCTACCACTAGATGATGACGGTGCGCACAAAATACGATACCTCGGAAAATTTGTTTCTGAAAACAAAATAATCGTTTCTAAATATACTTTTTGGTTAAACTAAATATCCCGGACTATCAAAGGACATTAAGTACAGCTTGAGCACATGCACAATACTGTATTTGTTATTCATTTAAATAAATAAAAAATGTATTAACCTACAAGATTGAAAAAAAAACACTCTGGTTAGTACTTTTCACAGGAGGTAATAAAAGCAAGTGGGATTAAACAGCGATTTAAATGTGTGAAATCAATAAATATGAAAACAACTCGCCAAAAATAATGATTTTAAGTTAGATTAGCATTGGAGACTAGTGTCAGGTATATATCAATAAAAAAAATGCCGTAAAACTAACCTAAAAACGAAACTTTTCTCTATCGCTTCTAGAATCAAAATTTTCGTTTTCGGAAACAAAATATTCGTTTCTAGAATGAAAATTTTTGTTTCTGGAAACAAAATCTTCGTTTCTCAGCTAAAATTTTCGTTTCTAGAAACAAAAATTTTGCTTCTTAAATGAATTTAGGGTTATTATTTTCCCAAATTCTATGATTATATAATTAGTTAATTCATGTGAAAAGAGATTGCGTGTGCAGTTAATAAATGTAGTTGGACCATTTAAATTAAGCTAATGTGTTTATTATGTCATGTCAATAAAAAATTAGAGTATAAACCCAGAACATTGAAAATAACACACTGGTTAGTACTTTTCACGGACTGCAATAAAAACAAATGGGATTAAAGATTGATTTAAATATGTGCGACCGATCAATATGAAAACTGATCGCAATAAATAATGAATATAATTTAGATTAACATTGGAGACACGTGTCAGGTAAATAATAATAAACAAACTGTCGTAAAATTAACATAAAATCGAAACTTTTCGCTATCGCGTCAAGAATCAAAATTTTCGTTTCTGGAAACAAAATTTTCGTTTTCTCGGCTAGAAATTGTCGTTTCCAGAAACAAAAATTTGCTCTTTAAGAATTAGGGTTAT
>CH002947.1:116628-133859 GCA_000149265.1 Ciona savignyi
ACTGTGGTGAATTCTCTTTGGGTTGAAATGAAACAGCTTGGATATAGCTAAAATCAACGATTTGTTATAGTAAGTACATAAAAATTGGTAGATTGGTGGATAACACATTTATAAATTTGCTCCCAAAAAATAAATCATATATATCCCGTTTGGTTTTCAAACGCGCGCCATGAAGGCACCCACACCACGTCAAATTATCAATATGTTTGCTTTGGGTTGACATGAAACAGCTTGGATATACCTAAATCGACGATTTCTTATAGTTAGTAGATGAAAATTGGTAGATGGGTGGATAACACATTTATAAACTTGCTCCCAAAAAATAAACCTTATATCTCGTTTGGTTTTCAAACGCGCGCCATTCACGCACCCACACTACGTCAAATTATCAATATGTTCGCTTTGGGTTGAAATGAAACAGCTTGGATATACCTAAATCGACGATTTATTGTAGTAAGTACATGAAAATTGGTAGATGGGTGGATAACACATTTATAAACTTGCTCCCAAAAAATAAACCTTATACCTTGTTTGGTTTTCAAACGCACGCCATGAACGCACCCACACTATACGTCAAATTATCAATATGTTCGGTTTGGGTTGACATGAAACAGCTTGGATATACCTAAATCGACAATTTATTGTAGTAAGTACATGAAAATCGGTAGATGGGTGGATAACACATTTATAAATTTGTTCCCAAAAAATAAACCTTATATCTTGTTTGGTTTTTAAACGCGCGCCATGAACGCACCCACACTATACGCCAAATTATTAATATGTTCGCTTTGGGTTGAAATGAAACAGCTTGGATATTCCTAAATCGACGATTTGTTATAGTAAGTACATGAAAATTGTTAGATTGGTGGATAACACATTTATAAATTTGCTCCCAAAAAATAAACCTTATATCTTGTTTGGTTTTCAAACGCGCGCCATTCACGCACCCACACTATACGCCAAATTATTAATATGTTCGCTTTGGGTTGAAATGAAACAACTTGGATATAGCTAAAATCAACGATTTGTTATAGTAAGTACATGAAAATTTGTAGATTGGTGGATAACACATTTATAAATTTGCTCCCAAAAATAAACCTTATATCCCGTTTGGTTTTCAAACGCGCGCCATGAACGCACCCACACCACGTCAAATTTTCAATATGTTTGCTTTAGGTTGACATGAAACAGCTTGGATATACCTAAATCGACGATTTCTTATAGTTAGTAGATGAAAATTGGTAGATGGGTGGATAACACATTTATAAACTTGCTCCCAAAAAATAAACCTTTTATCTCGTTTGGTTTTCAAACGCGCGCCATTCACGCACCCACACTACGTCAAATTATCAATATGTTTGCTTTGGGTTGAAATGAAACAGCTTGGATATACCTAAATCGACGATTTATTGTAGTAAGTACATGAAAATTGGTAGATGGGTGGATAACACATTTATAAACTTGCTCCCAAAAAATAAACCTTATACCTTGTTTGGTTTTCAAACGCACGCCATGAACGCACCCACACCACGTCAAATTATCAATATGTTTGCTTTGGGTTGACATGAAACAGCTTGGATATACCTAAATCGACGATTTCTTATAGTTAGTAGATGAAAATTGGTAGATGGGTGGATAACACATTTATAAACTTGCTCCCAAAAAATAAACCTTATATCTTGTTTGGTTTTCAAACGTGCGCCATGAACGCACCCACACTATACGCCAAATTATTAATATGTTCGCTTTGGGTTGAAATGAAACAGCTTGGATATTCCTAAATCGACGATTTGTTATAGTAAGTACATGAAAATTGGTAGATTGGTGGATAACACATTTATAAATTTGCTCCCAAAAAATAAACCTTATATCTTGTTTGGTTTTCAAACGCGCGCCATGAACGCACCCACACTATACGCCAAATTATTAATATGTTCGCTTTGGGTTGAAATGAAACAGCTTGGATATAGCTAAAATCAACGATTTGTTGTAGTAAGTACATGAAAATTGGTAGATTGGTGGATAACACATTTATAAATTTGCTCCCAAAAAATAAACCTTTTTTCTCGTTTGGTTTTCAAACGCGCGCCATTCACGCACCCACACTACGTCAAATTTTCAATATGTTCGCTTTAGGTTGAAATGAAACAGCTTGGATATAGCTAAATCGACGATTTGTTGTAGTAAGTACATGAAAATTGGTAGATGGGTAGATAACATACCTTTAATTTTTTTGACAACAAATAAACCTTATATCTCGTTTGGTTTTTAAACGCGCGCCATTCACGCACCCACACTACGTCAAATTATCAATATGTTCGCTTTAGGTTGAAATGAAACAGCTTGGATATACCTAAATCGAAGATTTGTTATAGTAAGTACATGGAAATCGGTAGATGGGTGGATAACACATTTATAAAATTGCTCCCAAAAAATAAACCTTATATCCCGTTTTGTTTTCAAACGCGCGCCATTCAAGCACCTACACTACGTAAAATTATCGGTATTTTTGCTTTGGGTTGAAATGAAACAGCTTGGATATACCTAAATCGACGATTTGTTGTGGTAAGTACATGAAAATTTAGATAACATACTGGGTAGATAACATACCTTTAAATTTGTTCCCCCAAAAAACCTTATATCTTGTTTGGTTTTCAAACGCGCGCCACAAACGCACCCACACAAGGTCAAATTATCAAAATGTTCGCTATATCGATCCTATTTAATTCCATAATACTACAATATATGAAAACATTAATCCCTTGTTCAGATTAACATGCAATTCTCAATACAGGCATGAATTTTAACTATTTTAGGACATTGGTTCAACTGTCATTCAATCACAATCATTAAAAAGTGTACCTGTTAGATTTAATATAATATGTTGGAAAATATGATTATCGTTTATAAGAAAGAAAAATCACAATCGCTTTTTAAAGGACAATATTCAAACATATTACGGAAACACCTTAAGTCATTTTCTTATATACGTCATTGACGTGATATCAGCCCGCTTAGCAGTCTATTAATGAAGTTAGGTGTGATGCTGCAATTAACACACATCATTTTTTTATAATATAATTAAATATCTTCTTTATTGCGAACCAAGTTCTCATTTTCCGTTCTGAATTAACCATCATTGAGTGAAGTCGATGATCTTGCCACTTAGTTTAACGTATTGCAAAACTTGTTGTTTATTATGGATAAACACAATGATTGCAGAAAGGTATGTTGTAGTAGAACTAACTAAATGACACACCACAAAAGCGAGTTTCGGAAAGCAAAAAATCTAAAACTCATTAACGTAATCACTTTTGGGGTAATTATCATTTTATCTTTAGTCACGTAATTTTTTGTTATTTTTACGACAGTTTGTTCATGTATATCTACCTGAAAATCTCTCTAATGTTATTCTAAATTAAAATCATTATTTATGACGAGTTTTTTTAATGTCGGTTACACGAATTTAAATCACTCTTTTAACCCCGTTTGTTTCTATTACCGCCCGTAAAAAGTTTGTATTTACCGCCCGTAAAAAACTGCACATGCAATCATTTTCACTCGAAATTGTTGATATTGTGTCAGCTTAACGAATTATGTAATCATAGAACTTGGGAAATAATAATCCTAAACTCATTTAAGAAACACAATTTTCGTTTCTATGAAACGAAAATTTTACCCGAGAAACGAAAATATTGTTTCCAGAAACGATAACGAAAAGTTGTTATGTTAGTTTTATTACAGTAAAATGTGATATCGCATGCGTAGTTAAAGAGTTTTAAATCTTTGTAAGAGGTGAATCGGTCAAACATGGGCAAGTACAATTTGTTCTTCAAAACTTTGAGGACAAATTAAGTAACCGCTTTCTGCTATAGAACATTTAGATTATGTGCTACTCGGTGACGCACGTTTTTTTTTTTTTTTTTTTTTTTTTTTTTTTTATTGGGCGACTAAGTACACATTAATCGAAAAACCAGCAGGCGATAAGAAATAAATAAGAAACAAACGGCGTTTGTTACAACGTACAACAGAAAGTCAATTATTAAAAATACAAAAAAAGCGATTATTAAATCATATAATTATTTGATGGTTTCAGGTGAAGATTGGTTTCTCATCTTAGCGCAAAAAGGGTGGTATCTGAAGATAAAATCATATGCAGTAAGTAGCGAAATATATTAATTTATAAGGTTTTCATAATTAATTAAAACACAATTATTTATATATTTTTAATTCATATAAAAGGTGATCATAGTATTCCCCGTGCTTGAGTATAATTTTAATTTGAAGGATATTTCTACAATTTATGCTAAATAATTAACTATTAAATATATTAATTTTGGGAATTATTTGGAATTTTTGCATGACGAGTTGGTATTCTCTTGTCATACATAATTTACGAAGGTAAATTTTAAATTTATTTTTAACAACCCAAAGTATTTTTCGTATAAATTCATCATTGTGCCATATATAAGAATTTTTTAAATCTAAGTATTTTTTATAGTTTATAATTTCTAGTTTGGCTATGCTAATTAGTTTAAGGGGGCCGAGATGGTGCTTTTGTTTTGACTCGGGCCAGTTATACATAATTAAGTTATAAGTTAATTTAGTTTTATGATAGAATATATTATTACTATAGTTATATATAAGTTTGTTAAAAATTTGTCTAGTCGTGGGACATTCTGTAAGTACGTGATTAATATTATCTTGGGGTGCCCTACAGAATTTACATTTTCTTATCATTAATTGATTTTTATATATTAAAGGATATGAGTTGGCTTTAAAAAAATCGCCAAAGAAAAAGGCTTTATTTGCTACTTTATAATTGTTGTCTCTTTCTATGTTGTTAAAAAACGTTTTAACTTTTTTTCCCGTTAGATTAATACTTTCCCAAGGAATTACTACGTTATTTGTTTTAACTAGGTTTTCAGATAGTTTTTCTTTTATTAATATATTATAAATTGGTTTAAGTTTAGCTGTTGTAAACGTATAATCTTCTCCTTTTAGTTTTAGTAAATTATTGCGTATTATTTGATAAAATTCGTTAGGGGAGTATGAGTTGGGAAAAGAATTTGAATATAATTTCGGATTTATTATTTTAATAGTTGACCCCAATTGAAATCTCAGCCATTCTTGCCATATAGTATTTATTGAATTAATTTGGGTTATTTCATATAGTCTGGACATTTTTGCTGCAATTACTTTATTTTCAATATCTGGAATACCCCTTCCGTCCAGATTTACCATTGGTAGATAGTAATTCTGCTTCGCTTAATTTTTTCTAGATTACTGGGATACCAAAGAAATTTAAAAATTAGAGTATTTATTTCATTAAGATACTTTTTTCTAATAGGGATATGTTTTCCAGGATGTAGGAGCTGAGGGACAATTAGAGCGTTGATGAGTGCACATTTTCCGGTTAAGGTAAGTTTCCGTTCTCTATGGATCGCCAGAGTTCTTTGAATACCAATTTTGGATTTTTCCCAATTTTTATTTAGGCAATTATGTTTAAAACTAAAAAATATCCCTAATATTTTAATTATAGAAACGTTATTATTACCCATATCCAATTGGTCAATACAGTTTTGTATTTGGGGGTCATTGGACATAAATTGTGTTTTATTTCTATTGATAATTTGACCGGATGCCGCTTCGTATTGTTCTAGTTCATATTTGATATGGGTAAGGGATTTACTATCGCCAATTAAAAATGTGACATCATCTGCGTATTGTTCTATTTTATATTGAATTGGTCCTAATTTATAGCCCTTTATTTGGTCATTATTATTAACTTTTTTTGTTAGCATATCCACTCCGATTAAAAAATAAAGTCATACTGGTCGGGCAGCCTTGACGTATTCCCCGTTTGATATGGATTGGTTCTGTAAGTGCTCCATTAATTTCAATTCTACTTACTATGTTATTATAAAGAATATTTATTAGGTTTATTAAAAAAATAGGAATTTTAAGTTTATGCAATATTTTTATTATAAATTTATGATCTATTCTATCAAAGGCCTTTTCATAGTCGATAGACATAAGTGTTAATTTCTTTTTTCAGGTGTTGGGCCGAATCTATTGCACTTGATATGTTATATAGACTTTTGATCGATTGTTCTATTACGAATTCCGCATTTTTGATTGTCACTTATAATACGCTCTATAATAGTCGCGAGTCTATTATTTATAATTTTACTTAATATTTTATAATCAGTTGTAAGTAATGATATAGGCCTCCAGTTACGTAGGTCTGTTTTGTCGCCTTTTTTATATATTATTTTAACGATTGCGGTACGCATGGATTCCGGCATAACACCTGTAAATATAAAATTATTATATAACTCGCATAAATCTTGATGAAAGATTTTATCCATTTTTTGATATAAGTTTGTTATCAATCCATCACATCCGGGAGAGCTATGTTTATTTAGACTTTCAATTGCAATTTTAATTTCATTTATATCAATTGGTTTACTTAATATTTTCTTTTCTTCTTGGCTAATTATGGGTCCCATTTGAAAAAATGGGACACATATTGTTTTTGTCCGTTTTTTTTTTTTCTTTTTTTTTTTTTTTTCTTTTTTTTTTCGTCAAACGCTTGACAGATATGGCTTGTGGCTCCGACATCTACTAGAAGGGATAATGGAATCGCAATGAAACTTAGTCATTTGTTGGACCACATGGTCTAGATGAGCAGAAACCAAAATTTTGGGTAATATACCTAGGGAAATTCCCCTGGGAGGTGAAAAACCGAAACGGTATTTTTTTCAAAAATTTTAGCTTTTTTGTGCATAGCGCATGAACGGCTGCTCCAATTTTGATCAAATTTGGTAAAATAGTAGTGTGTTAGCCACTGCGTTACCAATTAGAAGAAACAAAATATTTACCTAGGAAAATACCCTAAAAATAAAGATATGTTTCTAAAGCAAGATTGTGACAGGCATGGATTGTGGCTCCGACATCTAACAGAAGGGATAATGGAATCCCAATGAAACTTCGTCATTTGTTAGACCACATGGTCTAGATAGGCACAAACTAAAATTTTGGGTAATTAATCCAGGGGAATTCCCTTGATACGTTAAAAACCTAAACGGTATTTTTTTCTATTTTTTTAGCTTTTTTGGGCATAGCGCTTGAACAGCTGCTCCAATTTTAATCAAATTTTTGAAATGTAAGTAATTAGTCACTTATTTAACACCTAAAGAAAATAAAAAAATTCCCTTGGGAAATACCCCAAAAAATAGGATTTTGTTCCTAAATCAGGATTGTGACAAGCATGCCATTTCACCCCGACATTTACCAAAAAAAGTAATGGAATCGCGAATAAAATTTGACATTTGTTAGACAACATGGTCTAGATATGCAGAAATCAAAATTGTGGGTGAAGAATTTAGGGAAATTCCCCTGAGACCTTAAAAACCAAAACGGTATTTTTTCTGAAAAAATAGCTTTTTACGGGATAGCGCTTGAACAGATTCTTCAATTTTAATCAGATTTGGTAGAATGTAAGTGCAATAGTGACTGATTTAACACTTAAAACAAATAAAAAAGATTACCTAATGAAATACCCTAAAAACTAAGATTTTTTCCTCAAATCATGATAGTAACATGCATGGCATGGCGCCCCGACATCTACCAGAAAAATTAATGGAATGGCAATAAGAAATTTGACATTTGTAAGAGATCATGGTCTAGATATGCAGAAACTATAATGTTGGGTATTGAATCCAGGGGAATTCCCCTTAGACGTTAAAAACCAAAACGTTTTTTTCTAATAAATTATCTTTTTGGGGTATAGCGCTTCAACGGCTGCTCTAATTTTGATCAGATTTGGTGAAATGTTGGACCATTAAACACTCTGAGTCAATTAATTAAAACAAAGAAAACATTTACTTAGGATAATTCCCTTAAAAACGAAAATATGTTCTTGAATTGTGATTGTGACAGGCATGCCATATCGCACTGACATATCCAACAAGGAGTCGACAAAACTAAATAAAACTTTAAGAATTGTTACATAACATGACCCACATATGTAAAACAGAAACTTATTTACTAATCCCATAGGAATTCCCTGAAAGCATAAAAACGGGCTATTTTGGAAATTTAGCTTTATTTTACCTTTTAAGACGTTTATTCTTTTCTCAACTACACAGGGAAAAGAAGTTTGGTCTAATAACTATGGGACCCATGCGTTTATGCTTGCAGAAACAAACTACACACTCAGTGTATAAAATACAAATTGTGGTTAGGGACCCTGTAGCATGAATATATGACATACGACATGTGTTTTACAAATAGTGATGGTTAAACACGTGGTTGACACTCTCTAGTTTTAATCAGATTTGATAAAATGCTTGACCATTACATACTCTGTGCCAATTAAAATAAAGAGAAACATTTACTTAAGGTAATTCCCTTAAAAACAAAGATATGTTTCTGAATTATGATTGTGACAGGCATGCCCTATATCGCACTGACATCTCCAACAAGGAGTCGACAAATCAGATTAAAACTTTAAGAATTGTTACATAACATGACTCACATATGTAAAAACAAAAACTTATCTACTAAATCCAGAGGAATTCCCTGTGTTGCAACCAACTGGTTTTAGCGGGTTTTGCCGGAGAAAAAGAAGGGGTGAACAAAGATTAAGTATTTTATTGGGTGTTTACGCAAAGTGCAGCAAGGAAGAGCGCTGCGTACACAGGGCATAGCTTAGGTAAATGTATGAGAGAGCAGCTAGTCTAAGGGAAGACTAACTAAAATGCTCTCTGATATTACGAAATCTTATACGGTTTATATAAGATACATAACAGGAAGCACATGTTTGTATACACGAGGCTTGGACCTCGTTAATCAGAACGCGGGAAATAATTCATCGACTGGGCTGTCAGGAAACTAATCGCAATTTCCCTTGCACAAAATATGAACACATGGCATGGCGACCTAATTGTTAAAATGTACAGTAAGACAATTATAAATACGTGTGGGATTCCCACACCTGAAACCATGAAAAACTAAATCGGGCTGTTTTGGGAATTTACCTGCATTTCACTACAGCGCTTAAAAAGAAGCTTTAATTTAAAACATTTGATGTGAAATGTTCGTAAATTTAAGACGTTTATTCTTTATACACATGGAAAAGAACTTTGGTTGGATAACTATGGGACCCATGCGTTTATGCTTGCAGAAACAAACTACATACTCGGTGTATATATAAAATACAAATTGTGGTTAGGGACCCTGTAGTATGAATATATAGCATACAAAATGTGTTTTACAAATAGTGGTGGTTAAACACGTGGTTGACACTCTCTAGTTTTAATAAGAGCTTCAGTTTCATCCGGATTCAATTCTTTGAAGTCCAGTCCATTTGAAACCAACTCTAAGTTGTCTGAGAAGAAATTGTCACAATGTGTCACCAACTCAGGAATATTGTACATTTGTGCAAATGCCCTCACTATTAAACAGTTCCCAACTTCAAGTGTGTCTTTAAGAAAGCCAACACAATAATCTTTCACATATTTGATTTGCAACATATTGGCCGCCTCGTACAGTTGATAAACCGTTTCACTGTTGATTGTGATCTTTGCCGTGTAAATGAAGATTATGATCAGGTTAAGTATCAGAGCTGTAATTCCAACAACTTTGACACCATCATCTGTACAGCCTTCTTTGCACTTGGATGTGAACATGGCTCTGTAATATTCGGAAAACGCGGCAAGAATACTTCTGTGAGCTGATACTTCTCCACCTTCCGCATTGAATGTGACATCACAAAGTATCCTTTCTTCACGTAAACTGTTTACATTGTCAAGTAAACCGACCTCGTGATCGCTTCTATATTCTTTCTCATTCAAGTTATTTGCAGCCATTATCACAGAACAAAAATCACTTAGAAGTCTGAATAAAACTAGAGAAAGTCAATCACATGTTAACCACCACTATTTGTAAAACATATTTTTATAAGAAGTGGTACAAACACGGCCCAGCACCGTTGCAAATCCCGATATCTTCGAGCGGAATATATTTCTCCCCAGATAAAGATTATTAAAACACGTTCTGGGATGCGGACCTAAGTAGCTGCTTTGGGGAGAATCTCCAGGCATGTCTAACCAATCAGTTAAACTGTGTTTCACTGTATCTGTTTATAAACATAAACAACACCTTCCGAGACAGATAGGATATTCATGTTTATCCCCGTGAATAGGAAAACCAAGGGGTTAACAAACGGGCAATTGTCAGATCACCGTCGGGTTACCGGAGCTATTGCAGTATGTTGTGTATGATTGGGACGTTCTTTTGGTTTTGTTAAACCCATTAATCCGATGCTGTGTTCAGCAATGTCCGTTAAATGCCTTTCCCAAAAACACAACCGACTAGCTAGCGACCAATTTTCAAAGCTGCAACCGTTCGATTAAAAGGTGTCGCACTAAACCACCAGACTAACCGGTCGGACCAACGGAGTCCAGATTCTCATCATTTTTGAGTATTAATAGCTAGGGAACTTAATGCTAAATTTAATCCCAGACATAGGCACCAACCAAGTATAAAATCTTCTGAATCCCCACAAGAGGTTCATTACGACCATATTTGCCAGAATTACTTACTCTGGTGCACTTTCGCTTTAATATCACATGATCGATGACGTCACAAACTATACGCAAAACGGCCATAAATATGTTATAATTTACATCATGTTTATTCTATTATGTAACCTTATTTGAAAGTGTCAGTCAAAAGCATTTGATATGTGCAATAAATTGGTATTTGCTGATATCAGCATTTTTGTGATATGACAGTAGCGGATGGAAACCAATGTTAAACTTCCCTCAATATAGATAATAGCAAAATACACCGAAGTGAAATTGAAAACTCATAAATGTATTGTAGGATTTCTTCACCTTTAAGTGGTATTTGTGTCTATTGTTTGACACTAAATCTGGCCTTGCGATTTACAACTAACATTACTCAGTTAGGCCTCTCGCCGACGGAAGGTTCTTTCAGCCTTGATCATATGCGAACACAGCAAAATACACACAACTTAGCTAATTTTGCATCTGGTCTCGTTAGACGATTTCTTGGCCTCTTGGTGTCAGACGTGGAGTTGGACCCCACCCGGGGCACACTGGGTAATTTAAATTCTAGTTATATTTTCTGATTTGTTTTGTAAATCTATGAATTTAGTAGAAATATGAAGTAAATATTCCTTTCTAATCCGAAGATATTGACGATAACGCCAAAAATGCTGAAAAATTGGCTTCTTTTATACATTTCCCCCGATAGCGGTGGAGGCAAACTATGAGCATGTCGGTTAGGATTCCTAAAAGTTTCAACCTGATTTTATAACGTGTTCAAATTGTTCTTCCATAGGAATTCCGAAGAGAACCCATAATGACGATTCGCGAATTTGTTACAAACTAAATACTCATTTTTAATAAATCGGGAAGTTTCAAATAAGTTTACGTCCAACCTTTCTAGTTTATGGTGAAGAGATTCAACAATATATTGACGTAGTATTGATAATATGGTCATCGGATAGCTAAGTTATAACAACCCATTTCACTGATAACCATTCGATACTAAAAGTTTCAACGCAACGATATAATGCTTCATTGTACCGAAAGCAACTGTGGCAAGTGTGGTTGATGCGAAATAACTTGACCCGACATTTCAACGAAGCTTCCACGCAACATCACATTCAGACTTCGCAAGGTCAACTGAATACAAAAATAAAACGACGATGGACAACGAAACACGCAGAATAAAACATGGACGACTGACACAGGAACATGCATCGCACACAGCATTAGATCCATGACCAACCCTAAGTAATAATTCAGATGGAAAGTCGTAAACAATTAGCTGCAGTTGTAGTTGCGGTCATCTTACATTGTGTGGATCAGCGACGATATATGTTCGCTAGAGTGCGCTAAGCTGCTAAATATAGCTGGGGTGGATGGGTGGGCTTGGTGGATGAATCATGCAGAGTCAGCTGGAAAGGATACCAGGTGTTAGGTCAACATACCAATGACGTAGTTGGGTATTGAGTGTGTGTGAGGTGTGTTTGGGCTTAATTCCTTTGTTGGTTTTATTATGCCAGCAAATTACGCCTCGTTAAGCCGTTGTCTGTTTGGTCTGTTACGGAGCTATTGCAGTGTGTTGTAAATGATTGAGAAGTTACTTTAAATTAATAGAACCCATTATTCCACTGGGTTCAGGCGATGTCTACTAATAACTCCGATAACCCGACCGTGGACACGAGGTGATTCGACGATTGCCCGTGCGCTGACGCCCCTGGCGTTAACCACGGAGATGAAATGTAATTTCCCTCTGACATCGAACGGTCGTGTGGCCGAATGGTTAGCGCGACCGATACATATACAGACTTCCTAGTAATGAACCCATCGTGGGTTCGAAACTCGGCTCGGTAAAATATTCTGTAACATGGTAGTTTTAAAACATGCATTGATGACGTCATACCTGATGACGTCAGCGATAAAATATGTTGGGTGAGGGGTGGGGCAACTCGATGGAGTTGATCGAAATTGGGGGCGGTGAAAACCCGGTCGTTCTTACCCACCTCTCCATTTGCAATCACCTGGGGTCATGGTGGGGGTTAGGGGGGTTATTCCGGGGGAAGGGGTAATAAGGGGGGTTTCAGGGGTAGGAGGATAGAATAGGAGGGCTTAGAGGATCAAAATAACTTCGCTGCGTCACAAATTATTTCCAAGATTGATTGATTGATTTAACGCCACAATTAGAAATCAACTAATTTCCCACATTATACCATGCTTGCTATTTACGGCCTCCTTATGCAATAATTCTGTTTTATAAACGCAAAGTCTGACTTTCTCATTCGTTAAAACACGTCAATATTCATGTTAATTAGGTAGCTATAGTGGTTATTAAACTTCACAATAAACAAACAACAAAAACCTGGAGTTCCTGGCGCCAATAGTTTAAAACTCCCACGGCGTACATAGTGACACCTAGTGCCCGAGCAGCGTTGGCGTTGGTGAGTAACATGGAATGGTCGAGCGATCTGTGGATGCAACGCTCCCGCTCACTTTGTGTGTTGGAATTGATGGGGGAGGTCGGTTTATATTGAATGAAATACACAAATAGCTAGTTGCAATGTACTAGTCCTTAGGCAAGGATCTTAGCTGTCATTGTCTGAACTAGGATATTCATGTTTATCCCCATGGATGGGAAAACCAAGGAGGTTAACACACGGGAAATCGTCAGATCACCTTTTGCCCACCGTCGGGTTATCGGAGCTATTGCAGTGTGTTGTGTATGATTCACATGTTCCTTCAATTTAGTAGAACCCATTAATCTACTGGGTTCAGGAGATATCTGTTAAGTGCCTTTCCCAAGGACACAACCGACTAGCTAGCGACCAGTGTCGAAACCCAGCAACCCTTCGGCTGTTGGTCTTGTACTAACCCACAAAGCTAATCGGTTGGAAATGTGGATCAATGGATTCTACCACATTGAAGGAACGTCTCAATCATACACCCCTAATTTACTCCCAAACTAATTAATTCTAAATTTCCCCACCCAACCCCCCTAACCCCCACCTTCCATCAATAACAACGATGATGACTTTCTTGGTGCAAAGATCGGTGAATCGATCGGAGGAAGCAAGATCGATGAAGATTGCTTTGTGGATCGCGTGCGCCGTGAATGACGTGTATCCATGGTGACGCATCGCTGATAATGCTACCTGTGATGTCATAATTGATAGTGGTCCGCACCCCCCATCCAACTTACCTTGAACTGGATATTGGATGCAAACATACCAAGCTGGATATCACTCTGCATGTATGGCTGGTCGTATATTGATCTGTGTATGAGGGAGGGGTTGTAACTACAAGTGACATCCGACTGGTTTCCTTGGTGGGTTAGTACGTCACCTTTCAGCCGAAGGGTTGCAGGTTCGAAACTGGTCGCTAGCTAGTCGGTTGTGTCCTTGGGCAAGGCAATTAACGAACATTGCCTGAACCCAGTGGATTAATGGGTTCTACCAAATTAAAGGAACGTCTCAATCATACACAACACACTGTGATAGCTCCAGTAACCCGAAAGTGGGCGCCAGGTGATCTGATGATTGCCCGTGTGGTAGCAAAGTTATCCCACGCACAGCAGTCAGCACACCAACTCTACTGTAACATATCTGTTCAACGAAAATCCTCAAAACTCCAAACATCAAATGTCGAACCAGTGTGAGAATTGCATGACCCCCACACGGGTCGTGGTGAAGTTAAAGCTATCAACCACTTTCGTCACGAAGTTTAACATTTCGTTGAACTCGTACGTGTTCATAGAACCAGAACCATCCAATAGAAACATTATATCCATGCAATATTTCGGACAAATGGCTGAAAATGAAAATATTCGTTTCAAAATTCCTCTTTAGATCCCCCTCCCTAAAAACTTGAACAAAAGTTGCAGGTTCGAAACTGGTCGCTAGCTGGTCGGTTGTGTTCTTGGGCAAGGCACTTAACGGACATTGCCTGAACCCAACGGATTAATGGGTTCTACCAAATTGAAGGAACGTATGTCTATCATGTACAACACACTGCAATTGCTCCGGTAACCCGACGGTGGGCGCGAGGTGATCTGACGATTGCCCGTGTGTTAACCCCCTTGGTTTTCCCATTCACGAGGAAAAACATAAATATCATATCATACTAAAATCCTTCCAAGCCACATCCAACTCCCACAAAAATGGTTTTACAAACAGCCCGACTGTGAGCATGAGGTGATCTGGGTATGCGCTATGAACCCCACACCCCTCCCACATAAGAATGATATCCAACTTACTTACTTATATTTGCTTCAGCTTCTGTCTCCTCTATTTCTGGCTCCTTTGGGATTTCTGTGAGGATATTCAATCATTAACAAAGAATGGCAGCCTTCCATTTGGACTCAAACATAACATGAAACTTCGAATAATTATTCCCCGCACAATTCAGTTATTTCCTTTCAATCAACTTTTACACAAAATTTCGAACTCAACGTCACAATATTCACCTGGTGGCAGATTCTGTTCGATATGTCCAAGGGCTGTGGAAGGTTTAGGTTTAATTGATTGTAATAATCGATCCTGATTAATTTATAACTCGACATAGAATACCGGCACCCCCTGTAAGTCGTATACCGTGTGCGCATAGTCAGGTCACCGTTGTACCTATGTGTTGTGGGAACATTATCTGGCCAATCAACCACTTAAATGGTGACCAACTAAGCCAGCAGCTAGTTTCGAACCAGCAACCCTCCGACTCACTGTATAATGAGAACTATAAGACGGAAACTATTTGAATGCAGAAATTATTCACAATCCTCGATTCCTTTAATGTTAACATCGGTCGGACGAATTAGCATCAACGGCCACAACAACCTCACTCACTTGTGCACTTGGGAAGCACTGAATCGTGCAGCAAACTCGGCAGCAACTTGAACATTTGTTTGGTGTAATGCAGGAGGTTGAGTGATCCCTCATCGAGTGAGGGGAGGGGTGGGAGGAGGTTGAAGTCGCACGCGTTGAGCAAGTCGTACCGGAGCGTCGTGAAGTAAGCCGAGAATACTCTGCGGGGGTTGTGGGGGGAGACATGCTTTATCCCCGTGAATTGCAGTGTGTTGTATATGATTCACACGGGTTATATCACTCACCTGCAAAAAGTAAAAGTATCTTTGGCGGTGATGACTTGGCTCCGGAGACGAGAGAGATCCTCCTCCTTCCTCCTGAGGGAGGTGAAGTTGCAGACGGGAGGAGGAAACCTGGTCTTCCCGAGGAAGATGATGATGTTGGTGGTCTGCTGCACATGGAGGAGCAGCTCGGCGACTCGGGATTGCTGGTGGAGGCAGTAGGTGTCGTGGGAGGGGACGAACATGTTGGTGAGGTTTGCCATTGTCTGCTCGATCACCTGGGTGGAGGGGGGGTTGGGAGTGGGGAAGGAAGGTGTCAATGTCAGTAGGAATCCGGGTCAATGAATTGATTAAGTTTTGCAACTAAGCTTGATCAATAACTGGATTCTTCCCATTTTCCCTGGGAATGCAAGTCAGGGTTTCAAATCTTCGTCGTTTGTATTTTACCTTTTGTGACGCAACAAGATGTTCGGGAAAGAATGACTCAGCGTTTTTCATCCGGCCAACAGCACAGAATGCGTCGACGTATTGAAGACATTTGTGGGTGAGTTGGATGTTCGTTCTGGGGGTGAAAGGTGGGTAAAAGGGGGGGTGGGGGTATGGGGGTATGGGTTAAGTGGAAGAAGTGCCCAAGGACACAATCGACCAGTTTCGATCCCACCCTCCCCCGTTTCCCACCTGCATGAACCAGGGTGAATATACGGGAAGTAGATGAAGAACAGGGACGAGCATATCCACCTCCGGTTGTACATCTCCCTGAAACTACATCCCGCTCTATATGGAAGGTCGTTGTTGATGATGTCATAATATGTGGGCGGGGCTCGGCACGAGTTGGGGGTGTGGCATGCACCGAGCTCTGAAGAAAATGTGTGGAAAAATAAGATTTTGTGACAAATTCAGTCTTACATACAACAGTTCATATTTCTTTTGGAAATAAAATATACTCTACTTATTAACGTTATGCACATTGTATGTTGTGCATGGATTATTATGGTAAATATGCCTAGAAGTGTCAATTGACATTGGTGAAATTTCATTTTAGGTTTTTTCTTTTTCCACTCTTTCGGACCACACCTTCCCCAAAACCGGCTCCACCTCGGTACTGGTCGCGCTTTACCGCACACTCTTCTTCAGGGCTTTATCGACGTCACCCGAGTATCGACGCGTGACGTTACCATTTTTAAAGATCTGGAATAATTATGACATCATAAAGTTGATTTGTTTAAGTTCGAGATGTTACCTCAACGTAATCGTACACGGCTTCTGTATTGAGGTCCAGGAACAGAATGTTGATCACCATATTCAGCTGTGTCCACTGCTCCCTGCATGGTGGAGTGGAGGTTCAGATCAGCGAGATGCGTATCATCCACGTAACTTGAATCATGGAGCAACAGATCAGCGTTCTTGCCTCCCTGGATCAACTCCGGCACCATTGGGGCTGTGTCCGTCGCGTAGACCAACTTGAAGCCGTTATAAACAAGTGACAACGCATATGTCTTCACCCCATGGACCACATTGATAAACTTGAACTCATCGGTCTTTAATTTGCCTTTAAATATCCGTTGAATATCCTGCCC
>CH002947.1:171277-181352 GCA_000149265.1 Ciona savignyi
TTTTTTCAAACCTAAATTATCTGTGATTTATAATATATATTAAAAACCTAGGTATTTACTGTATGTTACATGATAACCTGCCTTTGCAACACCAAACTTACCTAGATTATCAATATAGCATATCATTGCAGACATAATGTCAAATTCGTATGTCGATTGAAAAAATGACACTGTCTATCAGTGGAACAAGTTCTGCCAAAACTTACAACATAGACCATGGATCTGCCCTTCTTCAATTTGCCAACCAGTCGCGGATAGATGGTGATTTCAACGATATCACAATTTGTGTGGAAGGGAACAATATTCGTGCAAATAAGATGGATCTCTCCTGTTTTTCCAATTTCTTTAAAACCATGTTTACAACCGAGGTTTGTTTTATTAATTGTTATTGATGACGTAATGATTCAAAGTAGAACTTATGTATACTTCGCTTACCAAGCTTTAGTCAGAAAAAAAATCATGTGCACTTTAAGAACATTGCTTGGAGGCACTGGTATATTTTGCTTGGAATATAAATTTAATCCATGAATTTATTCTATTAGATGAAGGAGAAGTACAAGGATAGTGTAGCAGTCCGAGATGTAGATTTTGGAACAATGGATGGTCTTGTGGAGTTTATGTATACTGGACAAATCGAGATCAATGGCAATAATGCTTGCAATATTCTGGCAGTCTCTGATTACTTGCAAATGGAATGTAGGAATAATATATTTCTAACTGGTTGCTTGCTATAATTTATTATGTAAATAAATCGTATCCTCACTATTATTGGAAGTCATAGTATCTGTAGCTGATGTGTTATACCAACTGTTGTGCCCACCACCCCATCACCCACAGTATTCCATCCCTGTCAAAGCTAAATTAGTTGTTAGTGGTTGGTCACTCATGTTAGTGATTGATTTGTAGTGTTAACACTGGTTTTACATTTTCTAATTTCAGCTGCCCGGATATTGTGCGTCGAATATCTATCGGGTTCAATTTCTGTCCAAAACTGTTTGACGATCCATGCATTGGTTGATAGATACGATGTTCCAGAGTTAAAAAGCAAAGTCAACCAATTCATCATTGACAATTATAAACAAATTATCAGCCTCCATGATTTCCAGCAACTGTCCAAAGATCAAGTTGTGAAGCTCATTGAGGAAACTCATAAAAAGGTTGATTTCGTCTTCTTATTTGATTATTGCTTAAGTTGCTTTGCTTAAGTTAAGTGCAAGCCTCTCTCACAAATATAGACAAAATATAAATAATCAACTCAAAAAAGGGTGTATTTTCTTTACTTGCCTTACAAATGTAAAGAATGTTGGAAAATAGTTTTTAAAAGCCAAATGATTTATACGGGGGGTGTTTTTGATTTTTTTCTGATAATAAAATGCTAAATGAAGTAGGTATACTACAAAGGCATTATTTATTGAATGATATAAAATATGAAGTACTGTGGATAGTGTCTCCTTTATATATTTTCCTCCTGAAAAAAATAATAATCTGATCGAATAATGTTAAGTACATGTGAAGCAAACTAACATGGATTTCTTTCACGAACTAGTTGATAAATCCTTTAATTTGAATCTGAGGATGCCAATGGCCAAACCATCCATCCAGGTTTGTCCTGATTTGGTTTACACTGCGGTCATGAACTGGGTTAAGTCGGATGTGGCTGCCAGGGAAGGTTACTTGAACGAACTCATCAAGTTTATTGATTCCGATGGCTTGACAAATGGGACCCTTGGAGATGTGGATGCCATCAAGGTGAGAATGGGCAGGATAGAATACTTCTGTTTATTCCCAACGAAGTGAAATGCAAGAGTCATACTGTTTGTGTTTACTCACCAGTCCACATTTGGGTTATCTAAACTACAGTAGTATGTTGTAGAATAATGGATGTGTGCTATTGTTTTTGTTCTAAATCCACCAAGCAAAGTAGATTGCCACAAAACAACTGTCCAGAAGCTGGATCCAAGCCAGCAATCTTCCAGCGTACACATTACTACTGAGCTACCCAGCTGGACAAATATCTGAAATAATACTTTATATGGTTTAACTTTAATTTAAATTGTATTTAGATTGTCCTTCGAGAGCAAGGTGATTGGTTTTATAAGCACTGCCTAGCTATGGCTCAGAGATTAAGAAGTGAAAGTATGTATGACTTATGACTCTTATTTTTATTACTTACATCAACTAAAACAAATATATTATTTCGAATTTTTGATGCAATTCTATATGATGTTTATGTTGGTTGGAATAAAAGTCCCATTTTACCCTGTTTGAAGGCATTTTACCCTGTTTGAAGGCCCTTAACATGTTATCATAAGTGGTCAATAATAAGATTAATACTTGATTCCAGGGCTGTGATTCTTCCTTGTGAGTTGGTTGTAGTTATTGCTGTGTATTTGTTAATATCGGATATTACTGTTGTTTGGTATGATTCACCTGAATACGATTCACCTAATATGTAAGGCGCCTGGAAAGTATATTTTAAATATGGACCTGTTGTAAACATAAGTGTGTTAGTGTGGCATCTTATTTATTCCTTCTATTATTAGAGAGTTCTATCATCTCAGTTGGTGGAAACGAGACTTTGAACAAAGTTTTTAAATATGATTTGCAAACACAGAAATGGAGTGAACTACCGGTAAGTTTCTTGTTGTTGTTTTTTAAGCATATAAAACAGCAGTTTGACATGAATGACAAATTATTTCTCCATTGGTACATAAACATACATAAACAAATTTATCTGGGCATCAAGCCATACATGTAGTAAAAACAAGACACATTCACTTGTTGGATTGCATAGTTATTCTCATGGTGCCATCTTAAGTTCAAACTGTAGCGTTTTCATATATCCAAGCCATGGTGCTTACTGATTGGATATGTGTTCTCTTCTATACATAATGATGGTTTCTGTTCATACGAAAAATAATTCGATTTCACTCTGTTTTATTTTTCTTAAAAACCTTAAATGTTCTTAATTTTTTTATTATTCTTCTTTTATTAAATTTGATTTAAATTAGGAAAAAATAATAAAATAAACCTGAAAATTAAATTAGTTACAATATCCTTGTTATAAATAGTAATTTTCTACTTTAAATATTAGCTTTATTTTACTACTAATCAATATTGCACAAAGAGTGGCATAAACCACACAACACCACAGCGGTAAAACGATAAAATAAGCGAATACATACAGCGCAATTCACCTCCCTCAGGGGGTTTCAGGTAATAAAAGGATGTTAATTTTGTCGTTTTCTCCGGTTTCCATCGATTGGTCCTGTAGGGGGAGTCCCCCTTCCTGTGTCACACATGAAATTAATTTAGTGTAGAGAACATACATAATTGTTATAAAAGTTGGTGTAAATCACCCAATAAAAAGGTGTGGAATGAACTATTAACAAATATAAAATAGTGATGTTTGTCAAGTAATAAAATGTTTATTTATCACAGAATCTACCAGTTGGTCGTCCTGCTGGATCAGCTGTTGTTATCGATGGTGTTCTCTATTACTTTGGTGGATGCATTAAAACTGATGGCAATGAAACCGCATATAACATTGTTCATCGAATGGATTTAAAGAAGAAGAAATTAGAATGGAAGGAGGCAGGTTCAATGAATGTCAAGAGATTTGTTCATGATGCTGCTGTTTTAAATGGTTGTGTTTCTACATGTTTTGTGGGGTGATGTTTTCTAATGTGTTTGTATCTCAGGTTCAATCTTTACATTTGGTGGGCGTGATCATACAGACACTGATGTTTCATCGGGTGAATGTTATGTTGTTCCACTAAACAAGTGGGTGATTGCTAACCCGATGCAAAAAGCTAGAAGTGGTCATTCTGTAGTTGCCTTTCAAGGTAGATGTTAAATGTGATTAATGCTTGCATCACGTTTCTATGTTCACAAGTCTTGTTGTTTTATTTCTACTTGGAGAAGAATAAGATATTAATCTGTAGAAACCGACTCTAATGTGGCACCTTCTCCCTAATGTCAAGGTGTGTTATCATTATTTACATGCATTGCCACTGGGGATATGGTATGCAGCTGGTTTGATAATTGACGCATTTGTAGATTCTAAAACATTGTATTCTTAGTTAGCGCATATGCTTGGCATGCATTGTTCAATCTCTTGTTTGTGTTAAATAGGTTATGATCTCATCATTATCCATGGCATTGGTAAAAGGTTGGGCTTTGTAACATGCACACCATTTTAGTCGGGTTACCAGAGCTAATACAATGAATTATACCACAGACCAATTCCTGCTAAATTATTTTCCGAGAAGTAAAGAAATCTTTTGTTTCAATATCACATGTTGATGGACTGTATATATGATTCCTTGCAGCCATTTGACTTATCATTGCAATGGTATTGGGCAATAATTGTTTTGTTTATTCGTTGGAGATCGGTCTTCAATTTTTAAATGAAAATCTTTATATAAAGAGAGTTTTTAATCATAAATTCTAATTTGTGCAGATCGGTTATATTCCCTGTGTGGAAGGAATGGGATCCAACATTGGAGTCTTGGACAAAAGTTGCTTCTATGCGAACACCACGAAAGTGGTTTGTTGCTGTGGTGATGGACAACGCCATTTATGCTTTGGGTGAATCTATGAATTTATTTTGGTATCATGATAGATTGTCAATTATACAGTGTGGAAACCTTATTGCAATAACACCAACAATGGTATTATTAAATACTCATCAACCATCAGAAACCTTGTACCCACTGTGTGGTTTTCCTAAGAAACCAGCACCATCCAATTTTCCTACAATTGCACTTACACATTGTAATGCATGTTGAGTGATGATGGTTTATTCCATTGTGCCAGGTGATTTAGTAGTGACCATTAAACGTTAGAAATAATTGGCAGATGAATATGAAAGCAGCACATTTTACTGCAACACACAGATAGGATAGGATAGAATATTCATGTTTATCCCCTTGAATGGGAAAACCTAGGGGGTTATCACGCGGGCAATCGTCAGATCACCTCGCGCCCATTGTCGGGTTACCGGAGCTATTGCAGTGTGTTGTATATGATAGACACTGTGGGCTCGCGCTTTTTAAAAGCTGATTGCTCGTAGTTGGCTGAGCTTGTCAACCGGCTGCCTTACGGTCTTTGGCGAGCTGCGCAGCGGAAAGTCTATAAATTCACTCTCCACAGATCGCCTACAAATAATTATTGTAGCCACGATTTGTACAGTCTTAATCTCAAACTCGAAGTCTATAACTCTTGATTCACTTTAGGTTGTATTCTGTGTCTCATTCAGTATATATACGGTTTATTTGCGACTTAAGTTACTTGGTACGTCATTCAGCATGACGCCAATTGTATAGTCTAAGGTACGTTTTACAGCATGACGCAAGTTATCTCAAGTACGTTATTGTAGGTTATCATGGTAGGTTATTCAAATTTCCAGAATATATAGGGAATTTACAAGGTGAGAAATGTTTACGTGCGAGACGTTTCACATCTGCACGTTTGACTAACTGTGGGAATTAGGTGGGAAAACTATGTTAATGATTTAACCCAGATGAAATACAAAGAGCCGTACAAGGTGATAATTACGTGGCGAGTAATAACACGCGAGAGTCGGTAAACTTAAAACGCAAAAAAACGACGTTAAAACACAAAATATTTTGGACATAAATTAAAACAAATATATACGATACGAAATGCTACAACACTTTCGTTTTTGGTAGAACCCATTAATCCGCTAGGTTCAGGCAATGTCCATAAAGTGCCTTGCCCAAGAACACAACCGAATAGCTAGCGAACAGTTTCGCACCTGCAACCTTTCGATTGAAAGGCGACGCACTTAACCGCTAGACCATCGGGCCGGACGCACAGTAAAGTCAAAGTGCAGGGGTAATTTAAATAAAGCATATTGACCTCAGTAGTATTGCTTAACCACATGCCAATTTTTCTTCTTTTATTAAGCTGGCCATGATGGAAAGCAGACACTTAAATCAGTGGAGAAATACAATGTTAACAATGGGACTTGGAGTTTTGTGTCGGAGATGAATGTTGAACGATGTGCTTTTGCAGCTTGTGTTGCTCAGAACAAGATTTTGGTTGTTGGAGGGTAAATATATTTCTTGTCAGTTTGTTGTGTTGATAACTTGTCCCTATTCTCTGGGCATTTTTGCTGAATTTGAACAGTCGAGCTGTTTGGCATCGAGTTAAGCCTACTTAGGAGAACCTTTTTTCTTTTGGGGCGACCATACTTGATACCGGAATCTGTTCGGTATTCTCCAAAAAAAAACAGGTATTCTTAAGTAGGCTTAACCCGATGCCAGGCAGCTTTTACTTGGAAAAAAACGTAATCACAAAAATTGTGAACTGGTAAGACTGAATAAAAAAATGTTGTCGAAAGGTGACTCTATAAATATTACAAAACAACGGGTCATGAATAACAGAAATCGATTGTTGGTGTCAACAATGTTCGAATGTCAATGGCATAAGTGAACACAACAAAAATATTTAATGTTATTAATGCTTGAAACACCAATTGGGTTTTTTACCCTAGTTTGCAGTAATAAAGCTAAATATCTGAATTTATAGAAAGTAATACTTTCAGCAACTGGTCTGCTGGCATAATTGATATAAAACTTCTTGTGAACAAACATCCAAGCACAGTAGTTCACCCAGCAGTATACAAATAACCAATCCATCCACAAATTGTACTTATTATCACTCGGAATAAATGAGGATTTATAATATATGGTGATTGTTATGTTACTGATTCTCTTTTGTAGTGTGAATTCCAACAAACAAGTTGTAACATCGATTGAATGTTACGATCCTCAAACTGACAAGTGGAGCATCGTTGGTGAAAGTGAAGCAAAGTTATACTACCATTCTATGGTCGCTGTTTAAACTTGTCAGAATGAAGGAAACACTTTGTGGCCACTATTCAGCGTTTATTGCAACCTGTTGATATATTATGTTGTTAAACTGCAGAGTTTTTCACTATGATAGATGGACAGCATATGTTTTATGTTACTATCATAGCACAGTGGTGGTTGCACTAATGCAGCAGGATGGACATTGTTATGTTGTGTACATTGATATTCACTATTTCCATCCAAATTAAGTTTATCCGATTAACTTTAGATTATTGTGTTGCAATGTTATTATTTCTTTATTGTGGTTTGCTGTGTGCAGACATTTGGATATTTAAAAGATTAGTGAACAATTACATTTGCATTATATTAAAACAGAACAGAGTGTAGGACTTGGTGAATGCATTTTTATTTTGTGATTTTTTATATAAATAATTCTTTATATTAATTTACTTTCAACCCATTAAGTTTTACTGTAATATAATTGATTATAAACAATTAAAATATGGTCTTTTGTATTAGTGTGCAGCCAATGTTTTCCCATTGTTGGTAAAGCGTGTGACAACTTTTTATATCTTTATCATAGATCAATGTGTTGCTAGCTTTATTCTTCAATTCAAGTTTATGGCGTGTAACTTCATTATTATTTCCCTATCCGTTCCACTTGCAACTAAACTAAACAATTTTATCTGTATTCTGATTTATTTTCATTAAACTTTTTATTGCTTTGTCACAGATGTATGTGTGACTAGCTTTTATTTTTAAATCGGAGTAAATGTAATTCAGCATCATTTATTCCTCTACCCATGCAGCTTGAAGAGGTAAACACTTTTGTCACATTTTGATGTAAATAAAATTTTATCACCATCCATATAATCGTCATATTAAACGTTACTTATCTAGCTGGACATTTTCACTTAGTATTTTTGCTATTTATTTCATGTGTAAGGGTATTATGACATCATAATCCTAAAATTGCTCGGGCTATTGTGATATTATAATGAATTGCGTGTCACAATGAGATTTGACAAAAAGACAATCAAGTTGTAATTAGCGCCTCAACCATCCAGATTTTAACAATTTAATAAATAATTGAATTCTTGCTAAATTCAAAATCTCATTCTTGTCAGATCGTCGAATGTTTCTTTTTTCGGTAAATAATCGTGACATGGGGAACATTATTTGTCGCGTGTTAGGGCTGGTGGCGATCACATGTTAGATTGTAGGTTAAATTACTTCTTGCACTTCTCAAGCACTAGTGTAATTATGTATCCAGGGAAATATCGGTTAATTGCGCCAGCTTGCTCGGATTATCTACTTAATTTTAGTCCGTGGATATGTTATAAATAAGTATTTAAATGGTTAAACAACTGCTTTGTCAAGGTACCATTGCCTGAAAGAGTTCTGATGGGAATTGAATCCACAACCTGTCGGATGATCACAACCATCCCCAACCACTACACTACACAGCTCACATCTGTGTAACTCTATTCATTCTGGACATGACCGAAGCACGATCAGGAAACCTCAAATTATATGTCACTCACGTAACTTGGCTGAACTCGTGTGCCAACAAATCAATTATGCAAAGACTTTGTTCACCGAGCACACAGGGACATTGTGTTACGGTGCGACTCGTGATGGCCATGCAGATAGTGCGCTCAAAATCGACGTCTAATTTTAGTAGTTACGAGTGTTATGGAGATTATAGTCAGACGAATATGAGCATTTTTATTTACAAGTTTTGCCTTAAAGTTTGCATTGTAACCTTTGTGTGTACTAGATAATAACTCGTGAAACTAACAAATAATTTATGTATTCTATTGCTAAATATATTATTTTGATTTCATTAAGGCTACCATCACTGTATCGCAATTGATTTAAAATTGCGAATGAATTTCCTCATCGCTGTTTTACGTTATTTTGTCATTTTTGCATTTCCACCGTTACATATTACCGGATTCGTGACTTTTGGTAATTACCGTGGATAAATTCCAGAATCGCTATACTGACATACGTAATGGAGATGTATTGGTGAAACCACAGACTCTCTATTTAAATGTCCACGATAAAACATGACACAGAGGTTTCATGTTACCTCAATCTATGTGAAGATAAGCATTGCGAAACTTCTTTTTAACATCGGGGGAATACCCTGACTTTTTATCCACAATAGGCACTCAATCCTCCTTAGTTTTGTATTAAAGAATATAATGTTGATGAACAGTTCGTACCCATAAAATAAGGTAATTTTAATAAATATTGCGTTTCTTATTCCTAAATTTATTGTCCAAATATATTTCTAACTAAACCACCAAGTTTAAACAAAGAACATATATTTTCCATTTACAGAACCGTATCTTGCTTTATAATTTGTGGATTCGTTTTGGAAATCAACATTCTTAGACATTAACAGTTTTGTTTGAGATTAAGTTACAACAATAACATTGGAATTTAACATGGTCATTTGGCCGTGAACAGGAGCCGTATCACAGTGGTACAAAACTCCTTTTGGCCATTGTTGTTTGTTTGATTCCATTATTTATTTTTCGGTCGGTACAATCATTTTATTAAGTAGTTATATCTATTTGTTTTTTTATTTTATTACACAAGTTATTTTAAGATATTAGTATATACAAATTTAGATTTCATTTCACTTAATTATTTTATTATATTATTTTGCACTTACTATCTATCAGTGGGACATGTTCTGCCAAAAATCTGTGCTATAAGAGTCTGTATGTTATTACATGATAACATGCCTTTGAAGCAACAAACTTACCTAGATTTTCAAAATAGCATATCATTGCAGACATAATGTCCAAATTAGTATGTCGATATGACAAAAATGACACTGTCTATCCGTGGAACAAGTTCTGCCAAAACTTACAACATAGACCATGGATCTGCCCTTCTTCAATTTGCCAACCAGTCGCGGATAGATGGTGATTTTAACGATATCATAATTTGTGTGGAAGGGAACAACATTCATGCAAATAAGATGGTTCTCTCATGTTTTTCCAATTTCTTCAAAACCATGTTTACAACTGAGAGGTTTGTTTTTTTAATTGTTATTGATGACGTAATGATTTAAAGTAGAACTTCTGTAAAACTTGGCTTACCCAGCTTTAGTCAAATCAAAATCATGTGCTCTGTAAGAACATTACTTAAAGGCACTGGTATATTTTGCTTGGAAAATAAATATAATCTACTGATTTTACATGGCGAAAAAGTACCGG
>CH002947.1:207633-225745 GCA_000149265.1 Ciona savignyi
TCATGGCCACAGTCAAGCCCAGTAATACACCTCATGCCCACAGTCGAGTACAGTAATACACCCTATGCCCACTGTCGAGCACAGTAATACACCTCATGCCCACAGTCGAGCACAGTAATACACCTCATGGCCACAGTCGAGCACAGTAATCCACCTCATGCCCACTGTCAAATTGCTTGAGCTCCAACATAGCTTGCCACTACCCTTACACCCCCTTCCCCCTCTAGTTTCGTTTGAGAACATTCTCTTGGATGTGGCGAGCATACGACGGGGGATGACTCTCACACGAACCGAGTTGGAGACTCATCACCACCCAGTACTTCAGGACTTCATTGATTCGCAATTCGACAAAGCGGACAAGGTAATGTGATCTGTCAGGTCACCCCACTTGGTCTGTTTATACCAGGTCTGGTTTCGAACCCAGGATCACTGGATCCTCCACTAGGTCTGTTTATACCAGGCCTGGTTTCGAACCCAGGATCACTGGATCCTCCACTAGGTCTGTTTATAATCCCCCTATTTCACTAAGCATTATGACCTCACTAAGCATTATGACCTCACACTCCAGATCATGCAAGACGCGATAACAGCTCAGGAGGCTTACAAGAGCGTTGTTGAATACTTCGGGGAAACCTCGAAATCGATGCCTCCCGAACACTTCTTCCCGATGGTCGACCGATTCATCAAGGCTTACCAGCAAGCTGAGAAAGACATCGCTCAGTGGAAGATTGATGACGTAAGTTGATTTCTCTTTGGTGAGATTGGATGTGGACATGTCATAATGCATCTTTTGACGTCATAATGTTGATTTCAGGAGAAGAGAGCAGAGAAGGAGCGAAGAGCGGTCGAGAGAATGGAAGAGAGAGAAAATAAGAGGAAAGATAAAATGAGTGGAGAGCAGAAGCTGATTGGAGAGTTGAGGAGCAAACAACGCAAGGAGAGAAGAGCGGTTGAGAGCAAAGATGGAGCAATTGAAGCGAATATTAACTGTGAGTATTTCGGTGGTCCATTTGTGGCTGTTTGTCCATTGTCGAGATACTTGTGCTATACAGTAGCTTCATATTTAACTTTTCCCCACAGATATCAAATCCGAGCCATACAGACGCGACGATACAGTGTTACGTAGTTTCCGCAAGAAAACCCGCGCGGAACCGACGAGAACCCCTCAATTATCCACAATGTTGTAGCATTCCATTGTCATAATGAAGATTATTACGCGGTGCGTTTTTTTTACTCCCCACACAAAGAGTGTTGTCCACCATAGCGCCGCAAGTGTTCAAATACCTTCATAGAAATTTTATTTTTGCACCAACCCCTTTGCAGGAATGACACAATTTAACTAAACACCTATTGCAAGTGTACATACAATCAACAAGTGCCTTTACTTACACGTGGTACGATTATCTATGCCCCTTATACAGTGTAACACGGCTGCTATCCAATAGTTATTGTATAGGCCTATTATGTTGTTGCAGTAATGCTTACCCAGCACTTTCCGGTGAAAATAAAATCTTTCTAATACTGACTCGTCTCAACATTTGTCAAAAGTCAAGTTGCTGGAGCTATTACAATGTGTGGATGGTTGGATCATTATTATCCTAGTGGGTGGAAGCCAGGTTTTATTCACGGGTATCGTAAGACACCTTGTGCTCACAGTCAAGTTGCTGGAGCTATTAGAGTGTGTGGATGGTTGATTCATTTATTTCCTCGTGTGTGAGAAGCCAGGCTTTATCCATGGGTATCGTAAGACACCTCATGCCCACAGTCGAGTTGTTGGAGATCTTACAATGTTTGGATGGTTGGTTTATTTATATCCAGTGGGTGGGAAGCCAGGTTTATCCACGGGCATCGTAGGATACCTCATGCTCACAGCCAAGTTGCTGATGCTATTACAGTGTGTAGATGGTTGATTTATTTAAATCCTCGTGGGTGGAAAGCCAGGTTTTATCCACAGGTATCATAAGACACCTCATGCCCACAGTCGAGTTGTTGGAGATCTTACAATGTGTAGATGGTTGATTTATTTATATCCCCGTTGGTGGGAAGCCGAGATTTTCCCACGGGTATCGTATAAGACACCTCATACCCATAGTCGAGTTTCTAAAGCTATTTTAGTGTGTTAATATTTGAGTTAAAGAAGTAAAAATACTCTAAAATTTAAGATTTGTCCACGATCATGATTGTGGCGAACATGCCACCTCGCCTAAAAAATCCAAAACGAAGGATAATCAAATTGCGATATTTTTGTTGGAAAAGCAGGTTAAAAGTTTATTGTTTTGGTTGGATTTGTTATTTGTATTCCATTCGAAATAATCTCGTAATATGCATAGCTAAAATAATAACAATTCAAAAAAAATCTAGACAGAACTTGCATGAATAGTTGTGAAGATAAGTATAGACACTTTGTTTCAACAATGGGAAAGTCCCACAACAACGTTTACATAGGATAAGCATTAGCCATTTTATAATTAAGCAACAACTGTTTATAAAAAACGTTATTTTGTTTATACAGATGGTAATGAAATATTATTTACATGAAAATGTAACAAAAGTGTTTACCTCTCCAAGCTGCATGAGAAGAGGAATAAACGACGCTGAACTACGTTTACTCTGGGTTAAAAATAAAAAGCAAACTGGACAGGAATCGCATTTTTACGGTTTATAATAAATTATATTACATTAAAAACTTGGTAAATTAATATGAAGAAAATATTTATATGAAGTATCACAGAAAAAAAAGGTCTGCTGCATAGTGCAATGGTGGAACAAAGAGAGCTAATAAAGAAATGAATTGCTTAGTCCTACACTCTTATATTAATATAATGCAATTGTGATTGTTCATTAATCTTTGAAATATTTAAATGTCTGCACACAGCAAACCACAATAAAGAAATAATAACATTGCAACACAATAATCTAATGTTTATCAGATAAACTTAATTTGGATGGAAATAGTGAATATCAATGTACACAACATAACAATGTCCATCCTGCTGCATTAGTGCAACCACCACTGTGCTATGATAGTAACATAAAACATATGCTGTGCATCTACCATAGTGAAAAACTCTGCAGTTTATCAACATAATATATCAACAGGTTGCAATAAACGCTGAATGATGGCCACAAAGTGATTCTCACAAATTCAAACAGCGACCAGAGAATGGTTGAATAACTCTGCTTCAGTTTCACCAACGATGCTCCACTTGTCAGTTTGAGGATCGTAACATTCAATCGATGTTACAACTTTCAAGTTGAAATCTAAACTACAAAGGAGAATTAGTAATATAACAATTATCGTATATTATAAATCCTCATTTATTCCGAGTGATAATAAGTACAATCGATTTGTAGATTGTTTGTTCAATTGTATACAGCTGGATGAACTATTATATTTGGATGTTTGTTCAAAAGATTTTTTATCAACTGTGGCGGCAGACCAATTGCTGAAAGTATTACTTTTAATAAATTTGGATATTTTGCAAAATCACTAAAAAACCCAATACATGGTCCAAATATTTGTCACATCAAATAGTTTTGCTGTATTCACTCATGGCATTGAAATTTGAACATGCTAAAAGAATAGAGACAATTTTACCAACACGACAAACTGACAAGAAATATATTTACCCTCCAACAACATAAATCTTGTTCTGAGCAACACAAGCTGCAAAGGAATGTCGTTCAGCATTCATCTCCGACACAAAACTCCAAGTCCCATCGTTAACATTGTATTTCTCCACTGATTTAAATGTCTGCTCTCCATCATGGCCAGCTTAAAATATGAAGGAATATTGACGTTTGATTACACAATAGTACTGAGTTAATATGTTTTATTTAAATGACCCCTGTACTTTGTTTTTACTGTGCGTTGCAGTAAAAGATGCTGCTTTCATATTCGTCTGCAGATCATATCTAACGTTGAAAAATGGAATACAGAATAAACCATCATCACTCAACATGCATTTCAATGTGTAAGTGAAAAATTGGATGGTGCTGGTTTCAGAGGAAAACCACACAGTGGGTACAAGGTTTCTGATGGTTGATGAATATATATTGATAACCTTGTTGGTGTTATGGCAGTAAAGTATCATGACTTTATAATTAAATATAGACTATCTATCATTATACCAAAGTAAATCTATAGATTTACCCAGAGCATAAATGGCGTTGTCAATCGGCACAGCAACAAACCACTTTCGTGGTGTTTGCATAGAAGCAACTTCTATCCAAGACTCCAATGTTGGATCATAGCACTCAACTGAAGATGTAACTTTATTCTCCTTCCATCCACACAGTATATATAACCGATCTGCGTAAATTAGAACTTATGCTAAATAATTCTATTTAAATATTCTTTATAAATACAGATTATAAAAAAATTAAAGACTTACCTTAAACAAATAAACAAAAAAAACGTACTGCCCAATAAACCATTGCAATAAAAGGTCAAATGTTTGCAAGAAATCATATATACAGTTCGTCAACATGTGATATTAATACAAAGGATCCGTTTATACCAGGCCTGGTTTCGAATCCAGGATCACTAGATCCTCCACTAGGTCCGTTTATACCAGGCCTGGTTTCGAATTCAGAATCACTGGATTCTCCACTAGGTCTGTGTATAATCCCCCTATTTCACTAAGCATTATGACCTCACTAAGCATTATGACCTCACAATCCAGATCATGCAAGACGCGATAACAGCCCAGGAGGCTTACAAGAGCGTTGTTGAATACTTCGGGGAAACCTCGAAATCGATGCCTCCCGAACACTTCTTCCCGATGGTCGACCGATTCATCAAGGCTTACCAGCAAGCTGAGAAAGACATCGCTCAGTGGAAGATTGATGACGTAAGTTGATTTCTCTTTGGTGGGATTGGATGTGGTCATGTCATAATGCATCTTTTGCCGTCATAATGTTGATTTCAGGAGAAGAGAGCAGAGAAGGAGCGAAGAGCGGTCGAGAGAATGGAAGAGAGAGAAAATAAGAGGAAAGATAAAATGAGTGGAGAGCAGAAGTTGATTGGAGAGTTGAGGAGCAAACAACGCAAGGAGAGAAGTATGCGGTGGAGATGCAAAGATGGAGCCAGTTGAAGCGAATATTAACTGTGAGTATTGCATCAGGTGGTCCAGTTTTAGTGGCTGTTTGTCCATTGTCGAGATACTTGTGCTATACAGTAGCTTTATCTTTAACTTTTCCCCACAGATATCAAATCCGAGCCATACAGACGCGACGATACAGTGTTACGTAGTTTCCGCAAGAAAACCCGCGCGGAACCGACGAGAACCCCTCAATTATCCACAATGTTGTAGCATTCCATTGTCATAATGAAGATTATTACGCGGTGCGTTTTTTTACTCCCCACACAAAGAGTGTTGTCCACCATAGCGCCGCAAGTGTTCAAATACGTTCATAGAAATTTTATTTTTGCACCAACCCCTTTGCAGGAATGACACAATTTAACTAAACACCTATTGCAAGTGTACATACAATCAACAAGTGCCTTTACTTACACGTGGTACGATTATCTATGCCCCTTATACAGTGGAACACGGCTGCTATTCAATAGTTATTGTATAGACCTATTATGTTGTTGCAGTAATGCTTACCCAGCACTTTCCGGTGAAAATAAAATCTTTCTAATACTGCCTCGTCTCAACTTTTGTCATGAGTCAAGTTGCTGGAGCTAATACATTGTGTGGATGTTTGGTTCTTTTATATTCTAGTGGGTGGAAAGCCAGGTTTTATCCACGGATATCTAAAGACACCTTATGCCCACAGTCAAGTTGCTGGAGCTATTACAGTGTGTGGATGGTTGGTTCATTTATATCCAGTGGGTGGGAAACCAGGCTTTATCCACGGGTATCGTATAAGACACCGCATGCCCATAGTTGAGTTTCTAAAGCTATTTTAGTGTGTTGATGTTTGGGTTAAAGAAGTAAAAATACCCTAAAATTTAAGATTTGTCCATTCATGATTGTGACGAACATGCCATCTCGCCTAAAAAATCCAAAAAGAATCAAATTGCGATATTTTGGTTGGAAAAGCAGGTTAAAAATTTATTGTTTTGGTTGGGTTTTTTATTTATATTCCATACGAAATTACCTGGTAATATGCATAGGTGAAATAATAACAATTCAAATAAAAAATCTAGACGGAACTTGCATGAATAAATGTGAAGATAAGTATAGACACTTTATTTCAACAATGGGGAAGTCCCAAAACAATGTTTACTTTGGATAAGCATTAGCCATTATATAATTAAGCAACAATAACCTAAAGTATTAATTGACAGATCATGTATAAGTTGTTATATCTCCTTTAATGTTAAATTACAAATAAAACTTCAATTGGCTTGCCCACCATGCTGTCTAGTTATGGATTGTGCAATTGTAAAGTTTCCCAAGAATAGAATCGCATCTAATAAATAGCACTCTGTAATCGCATCTAATAAATAGCACTCTCTATGTTATAATAAAAACAAAAAGAGAAATTATGTATTGCATATTATTTATTACGAACCCATGTGGGATAAGATATAAATGTTAATCCCCGTGAATGGGAAAACCAAAGGGGTTAACACACGGGCAATCGTCAGATCACCTCGCGCCTACTGCCGGGTTACCAGAGCTATTACAATGTGTTGTGTATGATTAAGACATTTCTTTAATTTAGTAGAACTCATTATTTCGCTGTGTTCGGGCAATATCTTTAAGTGCCTTGACTAAGGACTCAATCGACTAGCTAGCGAGCAGTTTCGAATCTTTAACCCTTCGGCTGAAAAGCGACGCATTAAACCACTAGACTGATCTGTCGGATTTGAAAGTTGCAGTCCACACTTCAACAAGAGACACAGTTTTACAGATAACAGCACTGTGATATCGAGGCGCTTGGTATGTTTTTCCGATGCATCTGGGACAGATGGCAAATACGAATGTATTCTTTTGTCGTTTCTTTAACTTTGTCGCCATTTAAGGCGCATAGTATATTCACTTGCACTACTATCGAAATTTAACTATAAATAAACTAAATGATAATTGTCTGCAGTTTAAATGTTTATATCAAATAACATAAAAATAATCAGCCACTACAAGTGCCTACACTAGGTGCAATATCAGGTCTGTGAACACAAGGTTAATGGGGGCACTTGTAGTTGATGCTTGGTTTTAAAATACACCATTGTTAAAACAAGAATAAGAAAAAGACAGAAAAATGACAGTTATTTAATAAAATCGTTGGTCAAAAGTATATCGGCACATTCTTGATGAAGGACACCGACCATAATAGTAACCACTGATACACAGCTTTGGTCAAACACTCATTTAGCAGTTTGTTTTTTCAACATTGTAGCTCTTTACAAATCAGCATCTTGTTGAGTTTGTTGGTTTGTTCGTTGTGGTAAGGTAGGCTAGGCTAGGATAGGATAATCATGTTTATCCCCCTAAATGAGAAAACCAAGGGGTTTAACACACGGGAAATCGTCAGATCGCCTCGCGTCCATCTTCGGGTTACCGGAGCTATTGCAGTGTGTTGTGTATGATGTACACGTTCCTTCAATTTAGTAGAAACCATTAATCCGCTGGGTTCAGGCAATGTTCATTAACTGCCTTGCCCAAGGACACAACCGACTTGCTAGCTTCCAGTTCCGCACCTGCAACCTACCGGCTGAAAGTATTGGCACTAAACCACTAGACTAACCGGACAGGCAGTATATATATGGTGCGGTTGCATGCTGTCTGTGGGACAATTGCATTGCCGACAGTAGCATCGATTTAATTGCTCTGAAACAATTGATTCACAGTTTGCGAGCAAAAAACAACAAGGTTTGACATCTACTATAAAAATTGTATAAATGTTGCTTCATCTCATACATATTATTTCTGAAAATCCCCATAAACTAAAACACATGCAAACCCTGTATCCTTTGTATTATCAGGTTGTTATTATCCTATGAAAGTCAAGCTATTATAGATGTTAGCTATTGTGTTTAAATATGTAGCAATATATTTAGTTGTATTTTATTAAATGATAATTTATCAAATCTACATCAAATAGTTTTTTTAATAGCCGATGTGAAAATAAAAACATGTTTTAATCATGTTAAAATTTATAAACCCCTATTTCTTTGTTTATATTGTTATTTTTTTGAATGTATAATATGTCATTCATAGAACATACATATCAAACTTGGATTTTTTAACATGGGAATTTGTTAGCGACGGCTTGCAGAAAACACAATATACACTTTGTATGGATATGAGTTAGATTTGGAACCATGAAACCTGATTGTTTCTGCATAAAGTAACATACAGCGCATAATTAAACTATGTTTAACAATCAGGTTAACCCATGATTGACACTTTCAATGCTTTCATGTCCAGCCTACCATATTGTATATCATGCGCTTGTACTTATTTCACAGCTGATACAGTTTACCTAATATTTAACTGTGGCTACAGTACCAGGACGCAACTGTGCAATGTTTACTTTAAGCGATAAGCTGCTCTAACTAAGCTTGCCAAGCTAGCAGAGCTTGTGTGCAGTGTAGGGTAGTGCCATGGCAATACATATATTATATATATATAAGTAAGCTAATTAGCAGTAAATAACATGGAACATGTTATATTGCAATCGAAGGAATGTATTTCATACTGATTTTATACTTCTGTAAACAACCAGAATATTTTAACTGGTGTCATATATTATGGATATTCTCTTTAATTTTTTAGTTTACTATTTTAGAACAACTATATCATTTATAATTTATAAATAAATTAATTTAATTAGAAAAGCAAACATAAACGTTTCTCACAGGTTTTATATTATTTATGTATTTCATTGTTATATAATGTGTGATTAATTCCAGGAACTTAAGATTCCTACAAGTTTATTTCTATTTCCATGGTTGTATTGAAATGAATTAATATTTAATCAATTGTATATATAACAATAAATTTGTATAAAATCCGTTTTACACAGATTATGTTTTGTGGACATGTTACAGAATGGATCCTAACTAATTTTGTTTTAAAATGTACATTGACGTTTTAAATGGCCCTTTTAGGGCTACAATAATATAATATAGTGTATTTTAAACATTCAGCAATGGTTTATTCCCATAGAAATATATTACACAAGTGAATTAGCACATTTATACAACCTGGTTGAGAAAATGAAACGATTTCTAGTCCTGTTTGATTAGTCTCACAATGTAAACACATTAATCATCCTGATTAACAGGTTAATGAGTGCCTAGTATACGTAAGAATTTCTTTATTCTTTGTGTAACCAGCAGTATTGTGCATAGTATAGGGTACAAGCTTTTTATGTCTATCTTCTCAATTATTATTAGTTTAAACATTCTCAGTGAAGTTATAAATTTGTTGACATAGTTGTTGCCACAGACAAGCCAACACATAGGTAAGGTACATGCAATAAAGCAGTATGTGAAGCGACATTGTATTTTAAGGCTTTGTAGTCTAAAAGCAAACAAATATCCAGAATATTTATTCCATTTTACTGAGTTTTTATACACGAAGGAGACTCAATATTTATTAGGCCTATCGGGTCTAATAGGTTATTATGATTCTGTTTATTTATGCAATGCTTTGTAGTTTTTAAACGGTTACGTGACGATAAGTAGTATAACTTTGGTTGTACAGTAATACGTAATATTGAGTTCAAAATCAAACAATTAGCGTGTGAATGGTTGTTTATATTAGTTGACAATCAAACAATCGACGTGTGAAGGATTGCCTATATTACGTAACAATCAAACAATCCACGTGTGAATGGTGTTATATATAATTGAAGTTTATTAACTAAATATGCTTATCTGTACCTGTTTTGTTGCTGGCACACAATGCGTAAAATAGAAACATCGCAATTACGCCCAATTAAATGTGGGTGGTAAAGTAACTTTCGAACGGTTATAAGGTTATAAACGGGGCAACGGTTATAACAACAAGTAGACTAACGTGAAAAGTCATCGAGTTGCCGGAAATATTTAAAACGATCGAAAACGTTTAAATTTTTAAATATTGAATTTTAGCCTCAAAATTCCAAGGGTTGCCTGCCAACCCCGCAACTCGCCGCCCCTGCCAAGGAGTATACACAGGATTAGTGTTTTACCATGATTAAGATTCATGGTATCTACTAATACTTTTTTTGTGTGCTAGTATAGTCAACTATAATCAGCAGGCATTTCGTTATATATGGTTACCCCAACATAGATTTGGCATCTATAAAGAGGCTATATATGTGTTTTGAAATATATTATATAATATTTCACGACATGATTTTATGACATTTATATTATCTGTGATTAATAAAATAAAATCAAAACTTAGGTATTGCATGTATTGTTAGGTTCTAACCATTGTGGTTTAGAAGTGTAAATATTAATTTGATTTAGAAGTGTAAATATTGATACAAAATTTGTGGTATAACAGTCTGTATGTTACATGATAACATGTCTTTACAGCACCAAACTTACCGAGATTATTAATATAGCATATCATTGCAAACATAATGTCAAATTAGTATGTCGATTGAAAAAATGACACTGTCTATCAGTGGAACAAGTTTTGCCAAAACTTACAACATAGACCATGGATCAGCCCTTCTTCAATTTGCCAACCAATCGCGGATAGATGGTGATTTCAACGATATCACAATTTGTGTGAAAGGGAACAACATTCGTGCAAATAAGATGGTTCTCTCATGTTTTTCCAATTTCTTTAAAACCATGTTTACAACCGAGGTTTGTTTTATTAATTGTTATTGATGATGTAATGTAGAATGTATAACTTCAAAGTAGAATGTATAACTTATAACGCCTATTTCACACCTGTATAACCGACCGCCGGTTAGTGTGGCGGTTAAGTGCGTCGCCTTTCAATCGAAAGGTTACAGGTGAGAAACTGTTCGCTAGCTTGTCGGGGATAAACATGAATATCCTATACTTTTCTAACTTGGCTTACCAGGCTTTAGTCTGAACAAAATCATGTGCACTTTAAGTACATTGCTTGGAGGCACTGGTATATTTTGTTTGGAATATAAATTTAATCCATGAATTTATTCTATTAGATGAAGGAGAAGTACAAGGATAGTGTAGCAGTCCAAGATGTAGATTTTGGAACCATGGAGGCCCTTGTGGAGTTTATGTATACTGGACGAATCGAGATCAATGGCAACAATGCTTGCAATATTCTGGCAGCCTCTGATTACTTGCGGATGGAATGTAGGAATAATATATTTCTAACTGGTTGCTTGCTGTAATTTGTTAATAAATCGTTTTCTTACTATTTTGAAATTCCTAGTATCTGTAGCTGATGTGTTATACCAACTGTTGTGCCCACCACCCCATCACCCACAGTATTCCATCCCTGTCAAAGCTAAATTAGTTTTTAGTGATTGATCACACATGTCAGTGATTGATTTGTAGTGTTAACACTAGTTTAACATTTTCTAATTTTAGCTGCCCGGATATTGTGCATCGAATATCTATCGGATACCATTTCTGTCCAAAACTGTTTGACGATCCATGCATTGGTTGATAGATACGGTGTTCCAGAGTTAAAAAGCAAAGTCAACCAATTCATCATTGACAGTTATAAACAAATTATCAGCCTCCATGATTTCCAGCAACTGTCCAAAGATCAAGTTGTGAAGCTCATTGAGGAAACTTATAAAAAGGTTGATTTCGTCTGCTTGTTTAATTATTGCTTATATTGCTTTATCCAAGTTAAGTGCAAGCATGTTCTTTTGTAATCATTAAATGTATGGATATTTGCAATTTGTCCTAAGGATGCTAATGCCTAAACCATCCATTCAGATTTGCCCTGATTTGGTTTACACTGCTGTCATGAACTGGGTTAAGTCGGATGTGGCTGCCAGGGAAGGTTACTTGAACGAACTCATCAAGTTTATTGATTCCGATGGCTTGAAAAATGAGACCCTAGGAGATGTGGATGCCATCAAGGTGAGAATGGACAGGATAGAATACTTCTGGTTATTCCTTATGGTGGGAAAATCCGAGCGTCGTTCCATTTGTGTTTATTCACCAGTCCACACTTGGGTTATCCAAACTATGGTAGTATGTTGTATAATGGATGCGTGTTTTTGTTTTTGTTCTACCCACTTATCCACTGAGTTTGAGCAAAGTGGATTGGCAAAGAACAACTGTCCAGAAGCTGGATTCAAACTCGCAACCTTCCAGCTTACACTAACTACTGAGCTACCCAGCTGGACAAATATCTCAAATATCCCTCTGTTCAGTTTAGCCTAACTTGAATTTAATTTGTATTTAGATTGTCCTTCGAGAGCAAGGTGATTGGTTTTATAAGCACTGCCAAGCTATGGCTCAGAGATTTAAGAACAAAGGTATAAATTAATTTTTATTTTAATAATTTATTGCTGTGTATTTGGTAATATAGGAAATTAATGTTGTTTGATATGATTCACCTAAATACGATTCACCTGATATGTAAGGTGCCTGGAAAGTATATTTTAAATATGGATTGGTAAATATAAGTGTGTTAGTTTGAAATTTTATTTACCCCTTCTATTATTAGAGAGTTCTATCATCTCAGTTAGTGGGACCAAGACTTTGAACAAAGTTTTTAAATATGATTTGCAAACACAGAAATGGAGTGAACTGCCGGTAAGTTTATCGTTGTTGTTTTTTAAGCATATAAAACAGCAGTTTGAAATGAATGACAAATTGTTCTCCATTCGTACATAAACATACATAAATAAAGTTATCTGGACATGAAGCCATATATGTAGTAAAGATAAGGCACATTTACCTGTTGGATTGCATGGTTATTCTCATGATGTCATCTTAACTTTGAGCCATAGGAGTTTCATATATATCCAAACCATGGTACTTACTGATTGGATACATCATACATGTTCTGCTTTTTATATAATTATGGGTTCTGTTAGAACGAAACGCATTACGATTTCACTCTGTTTTATTCTATAAATTATTATCGGCGTCACTCTAGTTTCGGACATGTCCGTTCATTGGGTAGAATGCATTATCCAATCAGGTTGAAATTTTTAAGAATCTAAATTACCTTTTTGTCTCGACTTTTAATTTTGAAAAAAAAACATTTTTAACACTTAAAATGGTTTTACCTTAATTTTTGAAACAAACTTTCCGCTATCAAGAAAAATGTAAAAAATCGGGGGAAATTAAAAATTTTTCATATTTTTGGAGTAGGTGTTATAAATATATCGGCACTGATAAGGATTATTAACTTCACATTGTAAAGGAAGTTGTAGATGGGATAGAATATTCATGTTTATCCCCGTGAATAGAAAAACCAAGGGGGTTAACACACGGGCAATCGTCAGATCACCTCGCGCCCAATGTCGGGTTACCGAAGCTATTGCAGTGTGTTGTATATGATAGACATGTTCCTTCAATTTGGTAGAACCCATTAATCCGCTGGATTCAGGCAATGCCCATAAAGTGCCTTGCCCAGGGACACAACCGACTAGCTAGCGATCAGTTTCGCACCTCCAACCTTTCGATTAAAGACGACGCACAAGGATTGTGCAGTGTAAGTCGCATCAACCACGCAACACCACAGCGGTAAAACGATAAAATAAGCAAATACGACGCAATTAGGATAGACAGGCTGCAGCTTGTCAGCAAGATAGATGTAGCAGTTTGGAGGATGAACTTATGCTTGGTTCCATACTGCCTTGTGACAACCAGTACATGGGTTGGGATAAATGGGTGGTAGATTCAATATTGATGTTGTAAGGACCGGGGTTTAATTAAAATGGAACTGATATTTGTTAATAGAACAAAATATGCTATTCAGTGTGGATTGCTTCTATGTTAAATTGACCGATTCAGCCACACGAGTCTAAACCATCACCAATGCTACAACAAGGTGGAAGGGGAACGGTATGAGTCAATGGATGTGTATTTAGGGTATGGGGGCTATGGGGTTTATTTCTTTTTTATCTCTCTTTGGTATATTGACAATTAACATGTTGAAATAATAAAATGTTGTTAAATTGAATGGAAAAACATGTGTGTAATAATATAATCAAAAAAGTTGGTGTAAATCACACAATATAAAAGGTGTGAAATCGCAAAAAATTTATACTATTAACAAATATAAAATAGTGATGTGAGTTGAGTAATAAAAAGAAATCATAAAAGTTAATTTATCACAGAATCTACCAATTGGTCGTGAAAGTGGATCAGCTGTTGTTATCGATGATATTCTCTATTACTTTGGTGGAAGCATTACAACTGATGGCAAACTCACCGTGTATAACATTGCTCATCGAATGGATTTAAAGAAGAAGAAATTAGAATGGAAGGAGGCAGGTTCAATGAATGTCAAGAGATATGTTCATGATGCTGCTGTTTTAAATGGTTGTGTTTCTACGTGTTTTGTGGGGTGATGTTTTCTAATGTGTTCGTGTTTCAGGTTCAATCTTTACATTTGGTGGAGCTGATCATACAGAAACTGATGTTTCATCGGGTGAATGTTATGTTGTTTCACTAAACAAGTGGATATGCACAAAATCCATGGATAAAGCTAGAAGTGGTCATTCTGTTGTTGCCTTTCAAGGTTAGGTGTTAAATATTAATGCTTGCATCACGTTCCTTTAATATTTGCTTTAATATTAATGCTTGCATCACGTTTTTTGGCCTAAATTCCTGGTCCCGGTGGCTGCCTTGACCCGCCCATATTAATGTAATGTGATCACGTGCCTATGTACACAAGTATTTTTTTTTTTTTACTTAGAAAAGCATAAGATTATTGATCTGTTAAAATCAACCATAATGTAGCACCTTCTCTCTAATGTCAAGGTATGTTATTATTAGTTACATGCATGGCCATTGGGGATATGCTATGCAGCTGGTTTGATAATTGATGGATTTGTAGATTTTAAACATTGTATTCTTAGTTAGCGCATATGCTTGACATGCATTGTTCAACCTCTTAAAATATGTTGTGACCTCATCATTATCCCTGGCATTTGGTGAAAGGTTGAGCTCTGGAACATGCACACCATTCTAGTCAAGTTACCAGAGCTAATACAATGAGTTATACCACAGACCAATTCCTCCTAATTTACTTCCTGAGAAGTAATATAATCTTTTGTTTTAATATTAAATATTGACGAATTGTATATATGATTCCTTGCAAACATTTTACTTATTATTGCCATGTGTTTGGATATTTTTTTTTATAGTTTATCATAAAGGTAACCAGCCTATAATGCCTTAATTACTGGTCTGTATTGTTTCTGTAAACCCTTTCCTACTAATCTAATGTAATGTAATTAATGAATCAATTTACGCAGATCGGTTATATTCACTGTGTGGAAGGATTGGTACAGAAGTTACATCTTCAGTTGAGTGCTATGATCCAACATTGGAGTCTTGGACAGAAGTTGCTTCTATGCAAACACCACGAAAGTGGTTTGTTGTTGTGGTGTTGGACAACGCCATTTATGCTTTGGGTGAATCTATGAATTTACTTTGGTAACATGATAGATAGTCAATTATACAGCGTGGAAACCTTATTGTCATAACGTCAACAAGGTTATCATTATATACTCATCAACCATCAGAAACCTTGTACCCACTGTGTGGTTTTCCTATGAAACCAGCACCATTCAATTTCCCACAATTGCACTTACACATTGTAATGCATGTTGTGTGATGATGGTTTATTCTGTATTCCTTTGTGCCAGGTGATTCAGTAGTGGCCAAATAACGTTAGAAATTATTGGCTGAGGAATAAGAAAGCAACACCTTTTACTGCAACACACAGTAAAGTCATAATACAAGGGTCAATTAAATAAAGCATATTACCTCAGTAGTATTGCTTAATTATATGCCATATTTCTTCTTATATTAAGCTGGCCATGATGGAAAAAAGAAACTTAAATCAGTGGAGAAATACAATGTCAACGATGGGATTTGGAGTTTTGTGTCGGAGATGAATGTTGAACGAAGTTCCTTTGCAGCTTGTGTTGCTCAGAACAAGATCTATGTTGTTGGAGGGTAAATATATTTCTTGTCAGTTTGTTGTGTTGGTAAACTTGTCTCTATTCTCTGTGCATGTTTGTTGAAGTTAAAATTTCCTTAACATTCGGCGCGATGATTGGGTTGTGGTGAATAATTGACCAGGCATTATAATTAACGCTCGATTCCAGTTTGTAAGGTGTATTTAACCCAACAAACATGCGAGGTTCCCATCAATAAAATTAGAAGATTAAATTTAGTTATATATAGTTATTAATAAACAGAAAACGTATTAATGTTACAAATTAGGCTTAAATAAACAATACAAAAGAATGATTGGCCTAAATGATCTAAGAAATAGCATCGCAGAAGACTGGCAAAAAAATAATCTTTTTCCTTTTTCGGAGGACGATACCCGATACCAGAATCTGTTCGGTATTCTCCAAAACAATGTTTTTTTAAAGTAGGCTTAACCCGATTCCAGACAGCTTCTACCTGAAGAAAAACCCAAAATCACAAATATTTTAAACTGGAGAGACTGAATAAAAAAGTATGTCGAAAGGTGGCGCTATAAATATTACAAAACAACGGGTCATTAATAACATAAATTGATTGGTAGTATTAACAATGTTCAAATGTTTTAGCACCCCTTCTTTATTTTTTACTTCTATAGGGGCAAGCTCATTTGGCCGCTAGTCGCTAAACCAAAAGGTCACTTTAGGCTGTCCTTTCCAGTTTGTAAAGTCGGAGCTTTTCTGATTTCTGACTTTGGTAACTCGCAGCATAGAATTCAGAATATAGACTATAGACGCAAGGCAGTATTTTATTCTGTAAGCTGCATTCTATTGCTGAGAATGCAGCGCAAGTTACACGGTTATGGTGGCAATAAATTGTGTGTTACACACAAGGCAATATATAGCAAAGTGGGAAGACTTTCGACGCCCATTTTAATTGCGATAATGACTGGCGTTTTAAATACAAAAGGCGGTGTACTGGTCGTAAATACGACGCAAACTACTTGTAAGTAAAAATACGTTCACATACGTGTTCTATACAAACAATACACGTGATCATTATACACAAACAATTGTATTAGTTCCAGAAAGCATCGATCCACCACATGTTAATGGAATAAGTATACACAACAAAAATATTTAATGTTATCAATTGTTGGAACACCAATTGTTTTTTACCCCATTTTGCGGTAATAAAGCTAAATATCTGAATTTATAGAACGTAATATTTTCAGCAACTGGCTTGCCGGCATAATTGATATAAAAGTTCTTGTGAACAAACATCCAAATATAGTAGTTTACCCAGCAGTATACAAATAAACAATCAATCCACAAATCGATTGTACTTATTATCACTCGGAATAAATGAGGATTTATAATATATGGTGATGGTTATGTTACTAATTCTCTTTTGTAGGTTAGATTCCAACTTGAAAGTTGTAACATCGATTGAATGTTACGATCCTCAAACTGACAAGTGGAGCATCGTTGGTGAAACAGAAGCAGAGTTATGCCGCCATTCTCTGGTCGCTGTTTGAACTTGTGAGAATCAAGAAAACACTTTGTGGCCACCATTCAGCGTTTATTGCAACCTGTTGATATATTATGTTGATAAACTGCAGAGTTTTTCACTATGGTAGATGCACAGCATATGTTTTATGTTACTATCATAGCACAGTGGTGGTTGCACTAATGCAGCAGGATGGACATTGTTATGTTGTGTACATTGATATTCACTATTTTCATCCAAATTAAGTTTATCTGATAAACTTTAGATTATTGTGTTGCAATGTTATTACTTTTTTATTGTGGATTGCTGTGTGCAGACATGTTGATATTTAAATGATTAGTTAACAATCACATTTGCATTACATTAATATAGAACAGAGTGTAGGACTTTTGCATTTCTTTATTAGCTCTCTTTGTTCCACAATTGCACTATGCAGCAGATATTTTTATTCTGTGATTTTTCATATAAATAATTGTTCATATTAATTTACAGTCAACCCTTTAAATTTTAATGTAATATAATTGATTATAAACAATTAAAATGTGATTCCTTTCCAGTTGTACTTCTATATTTCAT
>CH002947.1:225845-249156 GCA_000149265.1 Ciona savignyi
TTGTTTGTAGATTAGTGTGCAGCCAATGTTTTCCCATTGTTGGCATAGCGTGTGGCAACTTTGTATATCTTTATCATAGATCAATGTGTGGCTAGCTTTATTCTTCAAATCGAAGTTTATGGCGTATAACTTCATTATTATTTCCTACCGTTCCACTTGCAACTAAACTAAGTTTATCTGAAATCTGATTTATTTTCATTCAACTTTGTATTGCTTTATCATAGATGAATGTGTGGCGAGTATTTTATTTTTAAATCGGAGTAAACGTAGTTCAGCGTCATTTATTCCTCTACCCATGCAGCTTGGGGAGGTAAACACTTTTGTCACATTTCCATGTTAATAAAATTTCATCAACAGCCATATAATCGTCATATTAAACGTTAACTCATCTAGCTGGACATTTCCACTTAGTGTTCTGCTCTTTATTACATGTGTAAGGGTATTATGACATCATAATCCCCAAATTACTCAGCCATTGTGATATTATAATGAATTGCGTGTCACAATGAGATTTGACAAAAAGACAATCAAGTTGTGCTTAGCGCCACAACCATCCAGAATTTAATTTAACAGTTTAATAAATAATTAAATTCTTGCTAAAGTTTAAATTAAGCCACATTTTATTACAAGAAATTTGAACCATTACACACTTTTAGTTTATCTTTTATAAAATATATTATATATCAAAACACCACCACAAATATGGGATCAAATATTTATGTTTTAATGATTGTTGTCATTATCAGCACGCTTCATCGGACAGCTCACTCAAGCATGGAATGACACCAGTGAGGTTTTAAAACAACGATTTTTACAATCTTGTCGTTATAACCACCATCAGAGTGTATTATTGTGCTCGACTGTGAGCATTAAGTGTATTACTGTGCTCGACTGTGGACATGAGGTGTATTACTGTGCTCGACTGTGGGCATGAGGTGTATGAATGTGCTCGACTGTAAGCATGAGGTGTATTACTGTGCTCGACTGTGGCAATAAGGTGTATAACTGTGCTCGACTGTGGGCATGAGGTGTATTACTGTGCTCGACTGTGGGCGTGCAGTATATTACTGTGCTCGACTGTGGGCATGAGGTGTATTACTGTGCTCGACTGTAAGCATGAGGTGTATTACGCATTCAAGCAAACCACTTAACAATTCTCCAACCCAGCAGTAACCTCCCCCCCCAGGTACTGAATGAGTTGGACATGGGTTCGTTCGAGGAGATGTTCAAAACGAAAGCTCAGGACTCATGAAAAGTCTCTTTCTGAAAAACTAAAGGTTAATTGCCTAATTTTCATTTTTTGCTATAAAAAGTAAAACAATATATCGTAAATAAGCATCTACATTACCTTTTCATTACCTTTTATTTGTTTTATAGCAAGTATTAAATGTCTAGTTTTGTAGTTTGTATGTACTGGTATGTATTTTATGATATATAAACACCAATAAATATTGCTATAAAAAGTAGGGGCCCCGCCATCACATTTCTAATTGGGCCCCGCGGTTCCTAGCACCGGGCCTGAGCACGGATGATATATGCAAAGCCGTGTACAGCTACGACCTTAAAGCTCTCCCCTTGGAATACGTGGAGATGTTGCCGAGATTCATTCCAAACGAGACCGAGTTGAAAGCGTTCAAGCAATATGAGAAAAGTGGGAAGTCGTTTAACGATCTCGCGTCAGAAGACAAGTTTATGTGGCTGGTGAGAAATTCATGTTTTATCCCCATGGGTGGGAAACACTGGAGTATTATACGAGGGGCAGTCGTTGGATTACATCTTAACATTGGGTGACCAGAGATATTGCAGTGTGTTGTGTATAATAAAAACATTCCTTTAGTTTTGGTAGAAACTCTTAATCCACTGGGTTTTGGTGATGCCTAGCAATGCCTACCAAAGGAAACCGACTCGCTAGTGACCAGTTTTGAACTTGGAAGCTTTCGGCTAAATCAATGCACTAAGCCACCAAATAAAGATTCGAAATGATTTTTGCTTTTAGCTTGAAACTGCCACAGTTATTAGAAACGATGCTGTAATTTGACCTTAATTTGAGATTTGTTGAGGGCCAGAGTTTCGTTTCTATTTATTAAATTTAAACAAAAGATAAAAGGCCCCCCTGCATAGCTCCCTCATAAATCATATGGGAATGGGAGAGAAAAGCTCAGCTCCCTACCAGATCATAAATCACACAATCCCCCCCCCCGATCCCCCCAGTTTGGTCGCGTGGAGAGGTTGCAACAACGACTCAACATCATGATCTTCATCGGGAACTTCAACGAGGTGGCTCTCACCCTCACCCCACAAATCGCTGCCGTCATCGCCGCATCCATGTCCATCAAGTCCTCCGGGATGTTGAAGAAGATCCTCGAGATCATCCTCGCGTTCGGGAACTACATGAACAGCGCCAAGCGAGGAGCCGTGTACGGCTTCAAACTTCAAAGTCTCGATGCGGTGAGTGGGGATTCCCCTTCTGTGTGACTGTGCACATAGATATTCGAATAAGAGAGATTCAAACCTTCACCATAGATCAAGCTGCATAGCAGATCAGTGCTACAACGTCTTGTCCCCCATAACCTGTTCATAATTATATTGACATTTTATATTGGATTTTTATAAATTTATATTGGATTTTTTATAGATTTTTATGATTTTTATAAATCTGTCTTCCAAGTCATATTTCGTGTTTTCGTTATTCACTTTTGCTAAGACCCTTTCACTTATGTCATACATGCCACACTTTACTACAATTCCAACTAAAATAACCATAACGACATAAACTTGAACCAACCTGCCAACACCCTTATATTGCGTTGAGTCCATATCCACCCCCACTATTCAGCTCATCGACACAAAGTCAACCGACAAGAAGCAGACGTTGCTGCATTACATTGTGAACGTGATTGAAGCTTATTACGCCGACATCGAGAACTTCTACCATGAGCTTCGATACGTGGATCGCGCAAGCAAAGGTGGCCGATCCCTCTGTAGTTCTCAGTTGATGTTTCTCCACCAGTTTGACTGTGGCCACCACGTGTGTTAAGATCATTTGGTTGAAGAATATCTTCTAAGGGTGAAGAGTCATACCTTATCCACTTGTATCTTCATGGGTAATATGGTGCACCTCATGCCCACAGTCGGTTGTTGGAGCTATTACAGTGTGTGGATAGTTGGTTCATTTATATTCTCGTGGGTGGAAGGTCAACCTTTATCCACGGGTATCGTAAGACACCTTATGCTCACAGTCGAGTTGCTAAAGCTATTGTAGTGTGTGGATAATCAGACATAACTTTCAATTTGGATGACGCATGAAATATCACTGGGTTAGAGCAATGTAAAGTGGCTTGCTCGGGTGCATAGTAATACACCTCATGGCGACAGTCAAGCATAGTAATTCACTTTATGTCCACAGCCGAAACAAAGTAATACACCTCATATTCACAGTCGAGCACAGTAATACACCTCATGCCCTCAGTCGAGCATAGTAATACACCTCATGGCCGCAGTCAAGCATAGTAATACACCTTATGTCCGCAGTCGAGCACAGTAATACACCTCATGACCACAGTCAAGCGCAGTAATACACCTCATGCTTACAGTCGAACATAGTAATACACCTTATGTCCGCCGCCAAACACAGTAATACACCTTATGTCCACAGTCGAGCACAGTAATACACCTCATGCCCACAGTTGAGCACAGTAATACACCTCACGCCCACAGTCAAGCACAGTAATACACCTCATGCCCACAGTCAAGCACAGTAATACACCTCATGCCCACAGTCAAGCGCAGTAATACACCTCATGCCCACAGTCGAGCACAGTAATACATCTCATGCCCACAGTCAAACACAGTAATACACCTCATGCCCACAGCCAAACACAGTAATACACCTCATGCTCACAGTCGAGCACAGTAATACACCTCATGCTTACAGTCGAACATAGTAATACACCTCATGCCCACAGTCGAGCACAGTAATACATCTTATGCCCACAGTCGAGCACAGTAATACACCTCATGCCCACAGTCGAGCACAGTAATACACCTTATGCCCACAGTCGAGCACAGTAATACACCTTATGCCCACAGTCGAGCACAGTAATACACCTCATGCCCACAGTCGAGCACAGTAATACACCTTATGCCCACAGTCGAGCACAGTAATACACCTCATGTCCACAGTCAAAACGCTGGAGCTCTAACATAGCTTGCCACTTACCTTACACCCCCTTCCCCCTGTAGTTTCGTTTGAGAACATTCTCTCGGATGTGGCGAGCATACGACGGGGGATGACTCTCATACGAACCGAGTTGGAGACTCATCACCACCCAGTACTTCAGGACTTCATTGATTCGCAATTCGACAAAGCGGACAAGGTAATGTGATCTGCTGTCGGGTCACCCCACTTGGTCTGTTTATACCAGGCCTGGTTTCGAACCCAGAATCACTGGATCCTCCACTAGGTCCTTTTATACCAGGCCTGGCTTCGAACCCAGGATCACTGGATCCTCCACTAGGTCTGTTTATACCAGGTCTGGTTTCGAACCAAGGATCACTGGATCCTCCACTAGGTCTGTTTATACCAGGCCTGGTTTCGAACCCAGTATCACTGGATCCTCCACTAGGTTTGTTTATACCCGGCCTGGTTTCGAACCCAGGATCACTGGATCCTCCACTAGGTCTGTTTATACCAGGCCTGGTTTCGAACCCAGGATCACTGGATCCTCCACTAGGTCTGTTTATACCAGGTCTGGTTTCGAACCCAGGATCACTGGATCCTCCACTAGGTCTGTTTATACCAGGTCTGGTTTCGAACCCAGGATCACTGGATCCTCCACTAGGTCTGTTTATACCAGGCCTGGTTTCGAATCCAGGATCACTGGATCCTCCACTAGGTTCGTTTATAACCCTTCTATTTTACTAAGCATTATGACCTCACTAAGCATTATGACCTCACACTCCAGATCATGCAAGACGCGATAACAGCTCAGGAGGCTTACAAGAGCGTTGTTGAATACTTCGGGGAAACCTCGAAATCGATGCCTCCCGAACACTTCTTCCCGATGGTCGACCGATTTATCAAGGCTTACCAGCAAGCTGAGAAAGACATCACTCAATGGAAGATTGATGACGTAAGTTGATTTCTCTTTGGTGAGATTGCCTGTGGACATGTCATAATGCATCTTTTGACGTCATAATGTTGATTTAAGGAGAAGAGAGCAGAGAAGGAGCGAAGAGCGGTCGAGAGAATGGAAGAGAGAGAAAATAAGAGGAAAGATAAAATGAGTGGAGAGCAGAAGCTGATTGGAGAGTTGAGGAGCAAACAACGCAAGGGAGAGAAGAGCGGTTGAGAGCAAAGATGGAGCCATTGAAGCGAATATTAACTGTAAGTATTTTGGTGGTCCATTTGTGGCTGTTTGTCTATTGTCGAGATACTTGTGCTATACAGTGGCTTAATCCTTAACTTTTCCCCACAGATATCAAATCCGAGCCATACAGACGCGACGATACAGTGTTACGTAGTTTCCGCAAGAAAACCCGCGCGGAACCGACGAGAACCCCTCAATTATCCACAATGTTGTAGCATTCCATTGTCATAATGAAGATTATTACGCGGTGCGTTTTTTTACTCCTCCACACAAAGAGTGTTGTCCACCATAGCGCCACAAGTGTTCAAATACGTTCATAGAAATTTTTATTTTTGCACCAACCCCTTTGCAGGAATGACACAATTTAACTAAACACCTATTGCAAGTGTACATACAATCAACAAGTGCCTTTACTTACACGTGGTACGATTATCTATGCCCCTTATACAGTGGAACACGGCTGCTATCCAATAGTTATTGTATAGGCCTATTATGTTGTTGCAGTAATGCTTACCCAGCACTTTCCGGTGAAAATAAAATCTTTCTAATACTGCCTCGTCTCAACTTTTGTCAAAAGTCAAGTTGCTGGAGCTATTACATTGTGTGGATGGTTGGATCATTATTATCCTTGTGGTTGGAAGCCAGGTTTTATCCACTCGTATCGTAAGACACCTCGTGCACACAGTCGAGTTGCTGAAGCTATTACAGTGTGTGGATGGTTGATTCATTTATATCATCGTGGATGGGAAGCCAGGCTTTATTCACTCGTATCGTAAGACACCTCGTGCCAACAGTCGAGTTGTTGGAGATATTACAATGTGTAGATGGTTAGTTTATTTATATCCCCGTGGGTGGGAAGCCAAGATTTATTCAATACACCTCATGCCCAGTCGAGTTTTATTAAGACACCTCATGCCCAGTCGAGTTTCTAAAGCTATTTTAGTGTGTTGATGTTTGGGTTAAAGAAGTAAAAATACCCTAAAATTTAAGATTTGTCCACGATTCATGATTGGTCGAACATGCCATCTTGCCTAAAAAATCCAAAAAGAATTAAAATGCGATATTTTGGTTGGAAAAACAGGTTAAAAATGTATTGTTTTGGTTGGATTTGATATTTATATTCCATACGAAATTACCTGGTAATATGCATAGATAAAAAATAATAAAAATTCAAATAAAAAATCTAGACAGAACTTGCATGAATAGATGTGAAGATAAGTATATACGCTTTGTTTTAACAATGGGAAAGTCCCAAAACAATGTTTACATGGGATGAGCATTAGCCATTATATAATTAAGCAACAATAGCCTAAAAGTATTAATTGACAGATCGTGAATAAGTTGTTATATCCCATTTAATGTTGAATCACAAATAAAACTTCAATTGACTTGCTTACCATGATGTCCATTTATGAATTGTGCAATTTCTAAAATTACAACCCAATATACAACCAGCTGTGTAGCCCCTTTCATTTATACTAACCACCAAAGTTTACATAAAAAATAGAACGGTGTAATTGCATCTAATGAATAGCACTCTCTACTTTATAATAAAAACAATAAGAAATCATGTATTGCATTTTTTTACGAACCCATATAGGATAGGATATTCATGTTTATCCCCGTGAATGGGAAAACCAGGGGGGTTAACACACAGGCAATCGTCAGATTACCTCGCGCCCACCGTCGTTACCGGGTCTGTTGCAGTGTGTTGTATATGATAGACACGTTCCTTCAATTTGGTAGAACCCATTAATCCGCTTGGTTCAGGCAATGTCCGTAAAGTGCCTTGCCCAAGGACACAACCGACTAGCTAGCGACCAGTTTCGCACCTGCAACCTATCGATTGAAAGGCGACGCACTTAACCTTTAGACCAACGGGCCGGATGGTAGTAAGATAGAGCAGGTTTACACTGCATCACACAATAAATCAAGGCATAATTATCAATTTTATCAACGCCTTTATTTTTAGGTGTTAATTTTAATACATTTTAAGCTATATTTTTTTCTAATAAAACCTCCAAGAGAAAATAAAAAACGATCTCAATGATTTTTTCTTCGAAATGCTATTTTATTCAACATCTAACTTAAGTACGATCAATATTTTAGTTTATTGTTGCGAAATCACAAAATAATCACTGCTTATCAAAAGTAAACATTATTTGTGGACTTTCCCAATGTTAAAAAGAAGTTATTTAAATTGTTATTAAATTCACCTATACTTATTCACATTTCCAACTGTTTGAAATATCGCTTCATCACTTCGCTTCATCACAACATATGAATAAAATAAAAACACATAAATGTAAATGTACACGAATGGAATAATTATCAATATTAAAAAAAAAACAAAATGTGTCAGTAATTACCAAACGAGGTCTAAAGAGTTCAATGTAATAAAAACAGGTTTCATCGGCAATATAAGGTGATAAAGAGCTGGATGGAAAATGCAGTAGAGAATGTTCTATGCTTGAAAGTTGTAGTTTGTACAACGAAATATAATTTACAATAAAAACAAACAGTTCATATTAAACTTAAATAGACAAATCTTTTGTATGTTATACATCAAGACATAAATAGCATTACATCAAGTTTAATTTTAAATTTGATTTCTCTAAACTGTTTATAAAAAACCGTTATTATGTTTATACAGATGGTAATGAAATATTATTTACATGGAAATGTGACAAAATTGTTTACCTCTCCAAGCTGCATGGGTAGAGGAATAAACGACGCTGAACTACGTTTACTCTGGGTTAAAAATAAAAAGCAAACTATGACAACGCAATTAAAAATTAAATGAAAATAAATCAGATTACAGATTATATTGTTTAGCTTTAGTGTAGTTGCAAGTGGAACGGATAGGAAAAAAAATTATAAAGTTACACGCCATAAACTTCGATTTGAAAAATAAAGCTAGCCACACATTGATCTATGATAAAGATATACAAAGTTGCCACACGCTTTGCCAACAATGGAAAAACATTGGCTGCACACTACTTCACAAAAATGAATTACAATGAAACAACACACTAAGATGAAATAGAGAAGTAAAACTGGACAGGAATCGCATTTTTACTGTTTATAATAAATTATATTAGATTAAAACTTGGTAAATTAATATGAAGAAAATATTTATATGAAAAATCACAGAAAAAAGGTCTGCTGCGTAGTGCAATGGTGAAACAAAGAGAGCAAATAAAGAAATGCATTCACAAGTCCTACACTCTGTTCTATATTAATATAATGCAATTGTGATTGTTCATCAATCTTTGAAATATTTAAATGTCTGCACACAGCAAACCACAATAGAAAAGTAATAACATTGCAACACAATAATCTAAAGGTTATCATATAAAATAATTTAGAAAAAATAGTGAATATCAATGTACACAGCAACAATGTCCATCCTGCTGCATTAGTGCAACCACCCTTGTGTTATGATAGTAACATAAAACATATGCTGTGCATCTACTATAGTGGAAAACTCTGCAGTTTAACAACATAGTATATCAACAGGTTGCAATAAACGCTAAAAGATGGCCACAAAGTGATTCTCACAAATTCAAACAGCGACCAGAGAATGGTCGAATAACTTTGCTTCAGTTTCACCAACGATGCTCCACTTGTCAGTTTGAGGATCGTAACATTCAATCGATGTTACAACTTTCAAGTTGAAATCTAAACTACAAAGGAGAATTAGTAATATAACAATTATCGTATATTATAAATCCTCATTTATTCCGAGTGATAATAAGTACAATCGATTAGTAGATTGTTTGTTCAATTGTATACTGCTGGGTGAACTACTATATTTGGATGTTTGTTCAAAAGATTTTTTATCAACTGTGCCGGCAGACCAATTGCTGAAAGTATTACTTTTTATAAATTTGGATATTTTGCAAAATCACCAAAAAACCCAATACATGGTCCAAATATTTGTCACATTAAATAGTTTTGCTGTATTCACTCATGTCATTGAAATTTGAACATGCACAAAGAATAGAGACAATTTTACCAACACGACAAACTGACAAGAATTATATTTACCCTCCAACAACATAAATCTTGTTCTGAGTAACACACGCTGCAAAGGAATGTCGTTCAACATTCATCTCCGACACAAAACTCCAAGTCCCATCGTTAACATTGTATTTCTCCACTGATTTAAATGTCTGCTCTTCATCATGGCCAGCTTAAAATATGAAGAAATATTGGCGTTTGATTAGACAATAGTACTGAGTTAATATGTTTTATTTAAATGACCCCTGTACTTTGTCTTTACTGTGCGTTGCAGTAAAATATGCTGCTTTCATATTCGTCTGCAGATTATATCTAACGTTGAAAATGGAATACAGAATAAACCATCATCACTCAACATGCATTACAATGTGTAAGTGCAATTGTGGGAAATTGGATGGTGGAGGTTTCTTAGGAAAACTGCACAGTGGGTACAAGGTTTCTGATGGTTGATGAATATATATTGATAACCTCGTTGGTGTAATGGCAGTAAAGTATCATGACTTTATAATTAAATATAATTGACTATCTATCATGATACCAAAGTAAATTCATAGATTTACCCAGAGCATAAATGGCGTTGTCCATCACCACAGCAGCAAACCACTTTCGTGGTGTTTGCATAGAAGCAACTTTTGTCCAAGACTCCAATGTTGGATCATAGCACTCAACTGAAGATGTAACTTTATTCTCCTTCCATCCACACAGTATATATAACCGATCTGCGTAAATTAGAACTTATGCTAAATAATTCTATTTAAATATTCTTTTACAAATACAGATTATAAAAAAATAAAGACTTACCTTGAACAAATAAACAAAAAAACGTACTGCCCAATAAACCATTGCAATAAAAGGTCAAATGTTTGTAAGAAATCATATATACAGTTCGTCAACATGTGATATTAATACAAAAGATTTCTTCACTTCTCGGGAAGTAATTTAGCAGGAATTATTCGGTGGTATAACTCATTATTTTAGCTCTGGTAACTAGAATGGTGTGCATGTTTCAGAGCCCAACATTTTACCAAATGCCAAGGAATTTTATGAAAACGAGAGATTGAACAATACATGCCAAGCATATGCGAAAACTAAAAATACAATGTTCAGAATCTACCAACGCGTCAATTATCAAACCAGCTGCATACCATATCCCCAGTGGCCATCCATGTAACTAATGATACCACACTTTGACATAAGGGAAGTGCTACATTAGAGTCGGTTTTAACAGAGCGTAGGATTCTTTAATTAAAAAATCATAGGATTCTTTAATTAGAAATAAGAAAATAAGACTTGTGAACATAGGAACGTGATGCAAGCATTAATACGAATTTAACATCAACCTTGAAAGACAACGACAGAATGACAACTTCTAGCTTTTTGTAATGGTTTGGCATTGACCCATTCGTTTAGTGGAACAACATAGCATTCACCCGATGAAACATCAGTGCCTGTATGATCACGCCCACCAAATGTAAAGATTGAACCTGGGGTACGAACACATAAGAAAACATCAACCAACAAAACATGTAGAAACACAACCATTTAAAACAGCAGCATAATGAGCATATCTCTTGACATTCATTGAACCTGCCTCCTTCCATTCTAAATTCTTTTTCTTTAAATCCATTCGATGAACATTGTTACACACGGTGCGTTTGCCATCAGTTTTAATGCATCCACCAAAGTAATAGAGAACGTCATCGATAACAACAGCTGATCCATAGTAACGACCAACTGGTAGATTCTGTAAGAAATAAAGTTTGATCAATAATTTATATTACTGGACACATAACACTATTTTATTTTTGCTAATAGTTTATTTATATGATTCCACCCATTTTCATTGTGTGATTTAAACCAAGTTTTATAATAATATTATCACACAGATTTTATATACACATTATTAATCACATATTTCCAATGTATACTTTTTTCGGTCATCTAAACAACATAATTAAAATGATATTGGAACTAGTTGACTTATCTCGTCAAATAACATTTTTACGTAAATTTGATTACCCGTAAAATAAACACCATAGCCCCCTAACCCTCAGTACACATCCATTGACTTGTACCAGTCCCCATCCACCTCGTTTTAGCATTGGTGATGGTTTAACCTCGTGTGGCTGAATCGGTAAAATTAAAATAGAAGAAATCCACAATACCACTGAGTAGCATATTATTTGTTCTATCAACAAAATTTAGTTCTGTAGCAAATTTGCCAGTTTTCTTCATTATTAATGTGTTGTAGCGAATATTTTTGATGTCAAAGCTGTTTGTGTTGCTTAAATGATCGAAGGTATGTGTTATGATACCCGATTGTCCTTGCAATGCAGGGCAGTTTTAGAAAGTGTCATCACTTATTGCAATGTGTGGCCTTTACGGCTGTCGTTGTCATTAACATGGTATTAACAACTGTGTTATATAAGCCGGGATTTGCTTGTGCAAACAGAATGAAAAAATCAATACGTATTGTGTTTGCCTAAAGTTATTCCGTTGGTTGTTATCTAGAGCATCTGTCATATCAAAAGGAATAAAAGTCGAAGCTTCCTGGTTTCACGTTTTGTGACGTAGTTATATCGTCGGCATCAGAGCTATAGCCAAAGCGGAGTCAAAAGATACTGCGGATAGCATCAAGTGTATGGAACCGCACAACAGTATCTTTATAAATCAACACTAAGACCTTTCGGGCGCTAAAGATTCATTTTTAATGAAACACCGGTCGTTCCTTACAATTAAAATTTTTAAATGTACCACCCATTTATCCTAACCCATGATTATTTCAACCTGATTGGATAACGCATTCTATCCAATGACCAGACATGCCGACACTATAAGCGTGACGCAGAAAAAAATAATCAAGTAAAATAAAACAGAGTGAAATGGAAATGTGTTTCCTTCGAAAATATCAGAACATGTATCCGTAGGGACAATCAGTAAGCACCATGTTTTAGATATACAAAAACGATATGGCTTAAAGTTACGAAACATTATGAAAACAACCATGCAATGCAACATGTGGATGTGCCTTGTCTTTACGACATGTATGGCTTGATGCACAGATAACTTTGTTTATGTATGTTTATCTACCAATGGAGAAACAATTTGTTATTCATGTCAAACTGCTGTTTTATATGCGTTAAAAACTTAACAACGAGAAACTTACCGGCAGTTGACTCCATTTCTGTGTTTGCAAATCATATTTAAAAACTTTGTTCAAAGTCAGGCTCTCACCAACTGAGATGATAGAACTTTCTAATAACAGAAGGAATAAATAAGATGCCACACCAACACACTTATATTTACAACAGGTTCATATTTAAAATATACTTTACAGGCACCTTACATATCAGGTGAATCATATTTAGGTGAATTATACCAAACAACAGCAATATCCGAAATTAACAAATACACAGCAATAAATAGAACAAATAAGGAATATTCACAGCCCTGAAAGCAAGTATTAATCTTATTATTGACCATTTATAACAACATGTGCAAGGCCTTGCCTTCAAACAGGGTAAAACATAACTTTTATTCCAACCAACACTAACATCAAATATATTGCATCGCAAATTTGGAAAAATATATTTATTTTTAGTTGATGTGAGTCAAAAACATGAAAAAAATTACACTGAAAATTCATTTGTACCTTTGTTCTTAAATCTCTGAGCCATAGCTTGGCAATGTTCATAAATCCAATCACCTTGCTTTCGAAGAAGACTCTAAATACAATTTAAATTCAAGTACAAAGTATCCTAATATTTCAGATATTTGTTTAGCTGGGTAGCTTAGTAGTATTGTGTAAGCTGGATGGTTGAGAGTTTGAATCCAGCTTTAGGACAGACATTTGTTCTGTGCCAATCTACTTTGACCAAGTTCGATGGATGATTGGGTAGAACAAAAACAAAAACAAACATTCATTATTATACAAAATACCACCCTTGTTTAGATAACCCAAGTGTGGATTGGTAAATAAACACAAACGGTTTGCCGCTTGCATTTTCCCACCATCAAGTATAAACAGATGTATCCTATCCTGCCCATTCTCACCTCGATGGCATCCACATCTCCAAGGGTCCCATTCGTCAAGCCATCGGAATCAATAAACTTGATGAGTTCGTTCAAGTAACCTTCCCTGGCAGCCACATCCCACTTAACCCAATTCATGACAGCAGTGTAAACCAAATCAGGACAAACCTGAATGAATGGTCTGGTCATTGAAATCTCAGATTCAAATGATACTTCATGAGATCGGATTATTAATTTTTAATATATTAAAGGGAAATATATATATATTAAAGATATTATCTCCACTACTTACATAATTCAGTTAAATAATAGATAATGCTATTGTAATATACCTACTCTATTTAGTCAATTTATTAAAATATATAATGAATTTAAAAGGACAGGCTTGCACTTAACTTGGGTAAAGTAACATAATTAACATTCAAACAAGCAGACAAATCAACCTTTTTATGAGTTTCCTCAATGAGCTTCACAACTTGATCTTTGGACAATTGCTGAAAATCATAAAGGCTGATAATTTGTTTATAACTATCAAGAATGAGTTGGTTGACTTTGCTTTTTAACTCTGGAACATCGTATCTATCAACCAATGCATGGATCGTCAAACAATTTCGTACAGAAATTGTACCCGATAGATATTCGATGCACAATATCCGGGCAGCTGAAAAAAGAAAATGTTAAACCAGTTTTAACACTACAAATCAATCACTAACATGTGTGACCAATCACTAATAACTAATTTAGGAATGGAGTACTGTGGGTGATGGGGTTTGGCAAAACAGTTGGTAACACATCAGCTACAGATACTATTACTTTCAAAATAGTGAGTATACAATATATTAACATAACAAATTAAAGCAAGCAACCAGTTAAACATATATTATTCCTACATTCCATTTGCAAGTAATCGGAAACTGCCAGAATATTGCAGGCATTGTTGCCATTGATCTCGATTCGTCCAGTATACATAAACTCCACAAGAGCCTCAATGGTTCCAAAATTTACATCTTGGACTGCTACACTATCCTTGTACTTTTCTTTCATCTAATAGAATAAACCCATGGATTAAATTCATATTCCAAGCAAAATATACCAGTGCCTTCAATCAATGTTCTTAAAGTACACATGTTTTTGTTCTGACTAAAGCTTGGTAAGCCAAGTTATACATAAGTTCTACTTTAAATCATTACATCATCAATAACAATTAATAAAACTAACCTCGGTTGTAAACATGGTTTTAAAGAAATTGGAAAAACATGAGAGAACCAACTTATGTGCACTAATGTTGTTCTCTTCCACACAAATTGTGATATCGTTGAAATCACCATCTATCCGCGACTGGTTGGCAAATTGAAGAAGGGCAGATCCATGGTCTATGTTGTAAGTTTTGGTGGAACTTGTTCCACTGATAGACAGTGTCATTTTTTCCAACCAAAGGATTTGTGGGTACCATAAATCTTAATCATGGAAAAACACTCATCCGATACTCCTTCGCCTATTACAACTCAGTAAAATAGAATAAATATTCTGGATATTTGTTGGCGTTTCTACATTACAAACCTAAACTACAATGTCGCTTCACATACTACTTTATTGCATGTACCTTCCCTATGTGTTGGCTTGTTAATGGCAACAACTATGCCAACAAATTTATAACTTCACTGAGAATGTTTAAACTAATAATAATTGAGGAGGTAGATATAAGAAGCTTGTTACCCGATATTGTGCAAAATACTGCTGGCCGCACAAAAGATAATTGAATTCTCACGCATACTAGGCACTAATTAACCTGTTAATCAGGATAATTATTGTGTTTACATTGCAAGACTAATCAAACAGGACTAGAAATCGTTTCATTTGCACGATCAACCAGGTTGTATAAACTAAATCAATTATGAAATATTTTTCTATGGAAATCAGCTGGGACAAGAATTAATAATTTTCTAAAACTAGGTAGTTTGTCACCTCGTTTATATAACACAACACAGAAGCACTTAATATTTCAAACTATTTGCAACACTTTAAACAATAAGCTGAGTAGTGGTTAGGTGAAACTTTACATGATTTTTTTACTGTATTTTCTCACAGGTAACATTCACCAAAGTTTTAATATTTGTGGTTGCGTTTTACTTACTTTGTTGGTTCAATAAAGAAATACCTTCCTATATGCCCCGTCTCACTATTGGCACGCTTCATGTATAATCATATTTTATAATTTCTATGGAATGTTATAATTTATATAAAAAATGTAATTTTATAATAATAGTAGATGTGAATCTTTGGTCTGACTGTTTCTCTCACCTTTTACTTACCTTTAACTTACTTAACCAAGCTGTGCTCTGTGTACAACAGCTTGCTTTTAGTACAGTGCTTAGAATTTCTAACAAATATATTTTCTTTGAAGGTATAAACATTATTGGATAACTTTGTAAGCTTTTCTAGTCATTAAAAAGTAATAACCATTAAACTGCGTATTTTGTCCTGCGTTTAACAGCTCAATATTCGTTGCTTGAACAGATTGCATAATTGAAATAAGTTGTGTCAACAAATTTTATAACTTCTCTTAAAACTGTTCGGTTTTAAATGACTCACATGACTGTGTGTACAATGCATCGAATTCCTAGATTTTTATTACATGGTAGATAAATAAGCTTTTAAAATATGGTATTGTGCGGCTATACTGCTGGTTGCATTAAAGAACAATGACATAAAGAACAATGACATACTTCATGCACAATAGAATAGGATAGGATATTCATGTGTATCCCTGTGAACGAGAAAACCAAGGGGATCAACACACCTGCAATCTTCAGATCACCTCGCGCCCACCGTCGGGTTACCGGAAGTATTGCAGTATGTTGTACATGATACACATTCCTTCAATTTGGTAGAACCCATTAATCCGCTGGGTACAGGCAATGTCCGTTAAGTGCCTTGCCCAAGCGACCAGTTTCGCACCTGCAACCTATCTATTGAAAGGCGACGCATTTAACCGCTAGACTAACCGGCCGGACAATAAACTCATTAGAATATGAATCTGTTTTCCGGGTCAACCAAGTTTTATAAAATTTGTTAATTTACTTGTGTAGTATGTTCTGAGATTATATTAAACCAATGTAATTCAATTTAAGCTCTAGATCCTATGACCTCCCTCTGCGTTTTACTTTTCTGTTTTGACAGTTTAATTGATAAATACCTTTCTTCGTGCCCCGTCTAACCATTGACATGCCTTCTGTATATAAATATATTTCCTGTTATAATTCCTATAAAACCGTAAATAATTTTAAAATATTAACAGCTATGGAAAGACCGTCTTTGGTTTGACTGGTCGTCTTTGGTTTGACGTCTTTGGTTTGACTTCACCTATTCCCCACCCCTACCTTACTTAACTAAGCTATACTCTGTGTACAGTGCTCTAGCCTGTGCTGCACGCTGTGTTGATTATATAAATAATCATCTGAACTGTATGACGTCTGGTTTTACCTTGTTAAAGTAAATCCTATTTACCACACTGCTATAACCCCACTTGCGTATTGTACTAGATTGTTCCTTATAGACCCCAGATAAGCCGGTTACAACACCTGATGCGATCTGCGAATCCCTATGCGCTATCCCGACTCTCGGAGCTAATTAATTAAGGCTTTCTGCTAATTACTTGAGGCTTTCTGCGTCCGGCCCGTTGGTCTAATGGTTAAGGGCTTTCAATCGAAAGGTTGCAGGTGCGAAACTGGTCGCTAGCTAGTCGGTTCTGTCCTTGGGCTAGGCACTTTACGGACGTTGCCTGAACCCAGCGGATTAATGGGTTCTACCAAATGAAGAAACGTGTCTTTTATGTACAACACAATAGTTCCGGTAACCCGACGATGGGCGCGAGGTGATCTGACGATTGCCCGTGTGTTTATCCCCTTGGTTTCCCCATTCACGGGGATAAACATGAATATCCTATCCTAAACGTCCTCGACTTGACCACTGTCTTCGGTGGTTCGTCGACTATAATTGTATTGAGCAATTGAGGCGATTAACTTCGTACCAATTACGAGTTGAATCGCTAGATGTTTCAACGACAGATCCAAGATAAAACTCTCAGTATCGATGTTTCTTAATGCGTTAGCAACTCGTGAGCCAAAATGAAATAAACTTATATAGACAAGATTATTCGACAGCTGCAATATATGTAATAATCGTAAACCTAATAATAACATTTCAATAATGACGCAATATCATCGTAAATGCCGGCTGCAGCGTTTATAAATCTTAAGTAAACACATGAGGTCGCTACACAATCATTAAAAAAAGGATAAAAATATTTCATTTTGCCAATTGTTCCTCAACCAAAACATGAATTTTCTCGTTTTAATTTTAAACTGATTGGCCAATTTATACCCACATGAAGCAATCTTGATTTTATGAATGCAAAATTTCAGCAGCTGACTAAGGGCGGTCATTCTTATATTACTTATTATACTCAAAAATATTGTGAGAACCAATATTTTAAAAATCAATAAATTTTGGTTTTGATAATATAATAGCATGAAAAACGTATTAGCATATATTTTACATCATATTTATAGCTCAACAGTAACCAACCTGTCCTGAAGTGAAGTTGTAGTTATGAAACTCATGAAACAAAATGCCTGATGGACATAGCCACTTCACTAGCCTATAAATGCCCCTCCTTAAATGTGATAAATGTTGAATTACGTATTTTGTCCTGCGTTTAACAGCGTAATAAAATGGGAAAAACAGCTCAATATGCGTTGGATGGTCTGTGTCAACAAATAAAATCGGTTCTGTGTCAACAATTGAAATTGGCGGTGTCAACAAATTTTATAACTTCTCTTACAGATTTTTAATTTAATTTGATTTACATGAGTAGGCATTATGTGGTGAATTCCAAGCTTTATTTAATACATGTTGGATACGTAAGCTGTATATCGTTTAATTTCACATCGTTTGATGTTGTTGGTGCGACGTCCTGATTTTAGATCGGGCAAACCCAAGGTTGTGACGTCAGAACACGCCTCCTTTATTTTTTGCCTTGTTTCCTCGTTTTTTTTCTTTTAGTGTTAGTTCCGTACCACTGCACAGTTAATACTGAATCTAACGATAATTGATGAATCTAATGTTAATTGATTGAATCTAATGTTACTTACCTGCTAACTTTTTAAGCAGTGATTTCATGACGATATTTTGATTGTTATTATTTATTTATCGAAAACCGCCAATAAAGACAGAAAAGGAAATTGTGTGCGTTTAAACTGATAAAAGACCGATAGACACCTGCAGCGTTGTAGATAAACGCCAGGTGCTGCGGCGCGTGGCTCGACTGTGCTGGCTCCGATAATCCGACTCCCAAGGATCGAGTCCACGCTGCTTCGAAGTTAGTTTATTTATAGTCAAACGTTGTCAATAGAACACACGAATAAATCTAATCACTTTGATCGAGAACGCTTCGCTGCGATTCGCGTCGTAAAAACTGCGCGATGCGGATAATAGACAGTGTGTTACCTTTGTCCTATAGCCTTGCCAACAGGTTCTTGTTCAAACCGGAAGCTGCAACTTTTGTCATGTTCTTCCTGCGACTGTAACTGTGCGAGGAAGCCCCGAAGACCGGGGCTTTAGCCGCGACATGCCAAAGCCTGCTGCTTTTCGTCACGGACTCACTTCGTTGTTCCGAAAACCAAGTATGTTACTCGACCCGTTTCACGTCTTCGCAGATGACCAGGCCTCGGGCAACTTGTGACGAATACGTCATAATCAGCTGAACAACCGCACATTCTTCAATTAAATCATACCTTTATTTGCAGTTCTGAGGAAGGATGACGTCACCTTATCGCAGATGCTGATAATTAACATGCTTTACATGGGACGATCCCTGTAACACCCTTACAAAATACAATATTGTTATTTTTATGTTAAACCTTTTAAATATGTTACATTTTGTAAAGGCAACAGCACACTATTAAAATATTATTATCCATTATAATAACAATGTGCCATTAAACTGAGATGTGCAGCAATTTTTACCTTTTTTTATAGTTCCATTGTTTATTATTTTTAAATAGTGTTATATGCCTACACATTTACCTCTACCAATTTTAATAATATATTTCCAGAATAAAGTTCTAATGCAGCATACCGACTTCTAAAAGCAAACAAAACAAAAATTACATACTAGTACGTAGTATTTAATGCCCATTAAATACCTTTCTTTCAATTTACTTGGCATTACGGGAGTGTTAACTTGTTGTTTAATATATAAATATAGGCTGTTTGTGCTACTTTACTTTGCATGTTTGCGTAATGAGTTGTGACGTGTCGTCAAAATATGTTTATTAGTTGTGTCTGCTGGTTGACACTTGATCTGTACAGACGATTTCCCGGCTGACCGTATTCATTTAAATTAACTCTCGCAGTCCTCAACTCACAAAAGGCGTTTTTATTTTTGTTTTATTTATAAGCTGGAGACAGTTAAGTACATACTGTCCATATTAATCACTGTCCGGCAGGTTGGTCTAGCGGTTAAGTGCGTCGCCTTTCAATCGAAAGGTTGCAGGTGCGAAACTGGTCGCTAGCTAGTCGGTTGTGTCCTTGGGCAAGGCACTTTACGGACATTGCCTGAATCCAGCGGATTAATGGGTTATACCAAATTGAAGGAACGTGTCTATCATATAGAACACACTGCAATAGCTCCGGTAACCGGACGATGGGCGGGAGGTGATCTGATGGTTGCCCGTGTGTTAACGGTCTTTGCGTTTCCCATTCACATTAATAACCTACCTACACACTTATGTATCCAGAAAAATAACGCATAATTTTGCCATGTTGCTCTGGATTATCTACTTAATTTTTGTCCGTGGATATGTTATAAATAATTATTTAAATAGTTAAATTAGGTGCTCTGTCAAGGTACCATCGCCTGAAAGAGTTCTGATAGGAATTAAATCCACAACCTGTCGGGTGATCACCACTGTCGTACCGACATAATTGGCTGCTGGCGACATCGTTCCAAGAAAATTCCAAGAAACGAAAAAATCACTAAAAGACGAACGGCTGTCTAAATCAACGATGCGATCAACGCGACCTGCGAAAACGTTTAAATCCAGCGCGCATTTAATTACCAGTGTATCGAGCGCAAAAAATAATCTATAGTGCGTGATTTAGATATTCTGCATCCCATTTTTTCCTTGTTGCCAAATCACATATAAAAGACCTCATTTCATCATAGAGAAACACAGACACAGAGATGTCTAGGCCTACAGAACTGTGTTTCCAAATCCACAGTATGTATGCCCTAGGCTCTGGTGCTCTCGAGGGCGGGAATACGCTTAACGTACCCTACAGCCAGTCCCCATTAATAAACTATGTAGCCGGGTATGCTTATGCATTATTTTACTTGTATCGTTGCGCTTATCGGAGTCAAATATTAATAATAAAGCTAAACTTCTACCCATCTACCGTGTAAGTTAATATAATAAATAATTATCAAACAATAAGCAGCCGCTACACCACCATTCCCAACCACTACAATATACAGCTTACATCTTTATAACTCTATTCATTCTGGCCATGTCCGAAGGACGATTAGGAAACTTCAAATTATATGTCACTCACGTAACTTGGCTAAACGCGTGTGCCAACAAATCAATTATGCAACGACTTTGTTCACCGAGCACACAGAGACATTGTGTTACGGTGCGACTCGTGATGGCCATGCAGATCGTGCGTTCGAAATCGACGTCTAATTATAGTAAATACGCGTGTTATGGAGATTAGGCTATTGTCAGACGAAGATGAACATTTTTATTTACAAGTTTTGCCTTAAAGTTTGCATTGTAACCTTTGTGTATACTAGATAATAACTCTAACAAATAATTCATGTATTCTATTGCTAAATATATTTATTTTGATCTCATTTAGGCTACCATCACTGTATCGCAAATTGAAACAACATTGCCGTTGAATAAATTTCCTCATCACTGTTTTACGTTATTTTGTCATTTTTGCATTTTCACCGTTTACATATTACCGGATTCGTGACTTCTGATCATTTCCATGGATAAATTTCAGAATCGCTATACTGACATGCGTAATGGAGATCCGTTGGTGAAACCACAGACTCTCTATTTAAATGTCCACGATAAAACTTGACACAGAGGTTTCATGTTACCTCAATCTATGTGAAGATAAGCATTGCGAAACTTCTTTTTAACATAGGGGGAATACCCTGAGTTTTTATCCTCCATAGACACTTAATCTTTCTTAGTTTTGTAATTAAGAAATATAATGTTAATAAACAGTTCGTACCCATAAAATTAAGTAATTTTAATAATTATTGCGTTTATAGTTCCTGAATTTAATGTCCAAATAAATATATTTCTAACTAAACACCAAGTCTATACAAAAAAACATATATTTTACATTTACAGAACCGTATCTTGGTTTTTAATTTGTGGATTCGTTTTGGAAATCAACATTCTTAGACATCAATAGTTTTGTTTGAGATTAAGTTACAACAATAACATTGGGATTTAACATGGTCATTTGGCCGTGAACAGGAGCCTTATCACAGTGGTACAAAACTCCTTTTGGCCATTGTTGTTTGTTTGACTCCAATATTTATTTTGCAGTCGGTACAATCATTAAGTAGTTATATATGTTTGTTTATCAATATTATTTTATTACAAAAGTTATTTTAAGATATTAGTATATAAAAATTTAAGATTTAAAATTTAGCTAGATTTTTAATATAGCATATCATTGCAGACATAATGTCAAATTAGTATGTCGATTGAAAAAATGACACTGTCCATCAGTGGAACAAGTTCTGCCAAAACTTACAACATAGACCATGGATCTGCCCTTCTTCAATTTGCCAACCAGTCGCGGATAGATGGTGATTTCAACGATATCACAATTTGTGTGGAAGGGAACAACATTCATGCAAATAAGATGGTTCTCTCATGTTTTTCCAATTTCTTCAAAATCATGTTTACAACCGAGGTTTGTTTTATTAATTGTTATTGATGACGTAATTATTAGAACTTATGTATAACTTGGCTTACCAAGCTTTAGTCAGAACAAAATCATGTGCATTTTAGGAACATTGCTTGAAGGCACTGGTATATTTTGCTTGGCAGTTTAAATATAAATTTAATCCATGGATTTATTCTTTTAGATGAAGGAAAAGTACAAGGATAGTGTAGCAGTCCAAGATGTAGATTTTCGAACCATGGAGGCTCTTGTGGAGTTTATGTATACTGGACGAATCGAGATCAATGGCAACAATGCTTGCAATATTCTGGCAGCCTCTGATTACTTGCGGATGGAATGTAGGAATAATATATTTCTAACTGGTTGCTTGCTGTAATTTGTTAATAAATCATTTTCTTACTATTTTGAAAGTCCTAGTATCTGTAGCTGATGTGTTATACCAACTGTTGTGCCCACCACCCCATCACCCACAGTATTCCATCCCATTGTAACGGTGAGAAACGAAATTTTTCCAAAGCGAAATGGCAGAAACGAAAGTTTTGTTTCTGAAAAAAATGTATTAGATAATTTTTTTAGCAGTTAGGTGGCACTAGAGGTCAAACAGTAAAATAACCATATAACTTTTTTTAACTCAATAACGGTGTCTGGCCGAATGTTTAGCGCGACTGATTCGTAATTATGGACCAGCCCATGTTGGGTTCGATACTTAACCCGGTGATTATTTTTTTTATTCACATGAACCAGCCTAATTAAAATTGGTAAAACGTCACAGTGACATCATGCAGAACATTGGCGGCGTAAGAAATCAGCTTTGTCGCGCGTTATTAAAATGTCATAATTAAACTCGAGTTAGCAGTACAAACACCAGCCAATAGTGGTGTGAATAATGACTC
>CH002947.1:252476-268284 GCA_000149265.1 Ciona savignyi
TTAAAGGGTTCAATTACATTTATTAACTGCACACGCAATCCTTTTCACTCGAGGTTGTTATGGTATTGCGTCAGCTTAACAAATCATATAATCATAGAACTTGGGAAAATGATAACCCTAAATTTATTAAAGAAACAAAATTTTTGTTTCTAGAAACGAAAATTTTAGCCGAGAAACGAAAATTTTGTTTCCAGAAACGAAAATTGTGATTCTTGAAGCGATAGCGAAAAGTTTCGTTTTTATGTTAGTTTTACGCAATTTTGTTTATTAACCTATACCTGACACATTTTTCCAATGTTAATATAAATTTAAATCAATATTTATGGCTAGTTGTTTTAATATTTATCTGTTGCACATATTTAAATCAATCTTTAATCCCGTTTGTTTGTATTGCCGTCCGTGAAAAGTACTAACTAGTGTGTTATTTTCAATGTTGTGGATTTATAACTTTATTTTTTGTGGATGTGAAAAAAAATATTTTAGTTTAAAAGGTCCATACATTTATTACCTGCACACACAATCTCTGTTAATCGAAATTGTTATGGTATTGCGTCAGCTTAACAAATCATATAATCATAGACCTTGGGAAAATGATAACCCTAAATTCATTAAAGAAGCAAAATTTTTGTTTCTGGAAAAGAAAATGTTAGCCGAGAAACGAAAATTTTGTTTCCAGAAACGAAAATTTTGTTTCCAGAAACGAAAATTTTGATACTTGACGCGATAGCGAAAAGTTTCGATTTTATGTTAATTTTACGACAGTTTGTTTATTATTATTTACCTGACACTTCTCTCCAATGTTAATCTAAATTATATTCATTATTTATTGCGACCAGTTTTCATATTTTTTTCATATTGATCGGTTGCACATATTTAAATCAATCTTTAATCCCGTTTGTTTTTATTGCAGTCCGTGAAAAGTACTAACCAGTGTGTTATTTTCAATGTTGTGGGTTTATACTCTTATTTTTTATTGACATGACATAATAAACACATTGGCTTAATTTAAATGGTCCAACTACATTTATTCACTGCACACGCAATCTCTTTCACATGAATTCGTTGTGGTATTGCGTCAGCTTAACTAATCATATATTCATAGAACTTGGGAAAATAATAACCCTAAATTCATTTAAGAAGCAAAATTTTTGTTTTTAGAAACGAAAATTTTAGCCGAGAAACAAAAATTTTGTTTCCAGAAACAAAAATTTTCATTCTAGAAACGAAAATTTTGTTTTCGAAAACGACAATTTTGATTCTAGAAGCGATAGCGAAAAGTTTCGTTTTAGGTTAGTTTTACGGCATTTTTTATTAAAATATACCTGACACTAGTCTCCAATGTTAATCTAAATTAAAATCATTATTTTTGGCGAGTTGTTTTCATATTTATTGATTTCACACATTTAAATCACTCTTTGATCCCACTTGCTTTTATTACCTCCCGTGAAAAGTACTAACCAGAGTGTTTTTTTTTCAATATTGTAGGTTAATACATTTTTTATTTATTTAAATGAATAACAAATATAGTATTGTGCATGTGCTTAAGCTGTACTTAATGTCTTTTGATAGTCCGGGATATTTAGTTTAACCAAAAAGTATTTTTAGAAACGATTATTTTGTTTTTAGAAACAAATTTTCCGAGGTATCATGTTTTGTGCGCACCGTCATCATCTAGTGGTAGAAACGAAAATAAAGAAACAAAATTTATGTTTCTAAAAAATATTTTTGTTTCCAGAAACAAAAATCGCAAATTAGAAACGAAAATCGCCTTTTAGAAACGAAATGAGAAACGAAAATTTGTAAATGAATGCAAAAGGATAGGCGCTACCGTTCCTATGTTTTACTTCTAATCAATATTGCACAAATATGTTTTACTTCTAATCAATATTGCACAAAGATTGTGCAGTGTAAGTAGATGTAGCATTTTGGAGGATAAACTTATGCTTGGTTCCAAACTGCCTTGTGACTACCATTGCATGGGTTAGGATAAATGTGTGGTCGATTCAATATTGATTTGTAAGGACCGACCGGGGTTTAATTAAAATGGAACCGATATTTGTTAAAAGAACAAAATATGCTACTCAGTAGTATTGTGGATTGCTTCTATGTTAAATTGACCGATTCAGCCACACAAGGCTAAACCTTCACCAAAGTACAAGGAGGTGAAAGGGGAACGATATGAGTCAATGATTATGTACTGAGGGTTATGTGGTTTATTTTAAAAGTATAAAATCTAATTTACCTCTCTTGGTATATGGAGAAACGAGATCAATATGTTAAAATATTAAAATTGTTGTTGAAATAAATGAGAAACAAAAAGTATGAAAATAATGTATGTAAAACATGTGTAATAATATAGTTATAAAAGTTGGTGTAGATCAAACAAAAAACTATTTACAAGTATAAAATAGTGATGTATGTCCAGTAATAAAAATTATTTAAAAAGTTTATTTATCACAGAATCTACCAGTTGGTCGTAAAAGTGGATCAGCTGTTGTTATCGATGGTGTTCTCTATTACTTTGGTGGAAGCATTATAACTGATGGCAAACGCACCGTGTATAACATTGCTCATCGAATGGATTTAAAAAAGAAGAAATTAGAATGGAAGGAGGCAGGTTCAATGAATGTCAAGAGATATGTTCATGATGCTGCTGTTTTAAATGGTTGTGTTTCTACATGTTTTGTTGGTTGATGTTTTCTAATGTGTTCGTATCTCAGGTTCAATCTTTACATTTGGTGGGGTTGATCATACAGGCACTCCTGTTTCATCGGGTGAATGCTATGTTGTTCCACTAAACGAATGGGTCAATGCCAAACCATTAAAAAAAGCTAGAAGTCGCCATTCTGTAGTTGTATTTCAAGGTAGATGTTAAATATGATTAATACTTGCATTCACATTCCTATGTTCACAAGTCGTATTTTCTTATTTCTACTTGGAGAAACATAAAATTATTAATCTGTAGAAACCGACTCTAATGTAGCACCTTCTCCCTAATGTCAAGGTGTGTTATCATTAGTTACATACATGGCCATTGGGGATATGCTATGCAGCTGCTTTGATAATTGACGCATTTGTAGATTCTAAACATTATATTCTTAGTTAGCGCATATGCTTGGCATGCTTTGTTCAATTTCTTGTCTGTGTAACAAGGTTATGATCTCATTTTAATCCCTGGCATTTGGTAAAAGGTTGGGCTCTGAAACATGCACATCATTCTAGTCAAGTTACCACAGCTAAAACAATGAATTATACCACAGACCAATTCCTGCTAATTTACTTCCCGATAAGTGAAGAAATATGTTGTTTTAATATTAAATGTTGATACTGTATATATGATTCCTTGCAAATGGTATTGTGCAATAGGTTTTTTGTTTATTTATTTAAGATAAGTCTTTAATTTTTTGTAATTTTAAAGTAAACGAAGTCTTTATTTAAAGAGAATTATTTATCATAAGTTCCAATTTACGCAGATCGGTTATACTCACTGTGTGGAAAGATTGGGACAGAAATTACATCTTCAGTTGAGTGCTATGATCCAACATTGGAGTCTTGGACAGAAGTTGCTTCTATGCAAACACCACGAAAGTGGTTTGTTGCTGTGGTGATTGACAACGCCATTTATGCTTTGGGTGAATCTATGAATTTACTTTAGTATCTTGATATACAGTCAAATATATTTAATTATACAGTCATGACACTTTACTGCTATAATGCCAACGAGGTTATCAACATATACTCATCAACCATCAGAAACCATTTTTCTATGGAAACCAGCACCATACAATTTCCCACAATTGCACTTACACATTGTAATGCATGTTGAGTGATGATGGTTTATTCCATTGAGCCAGGTGATTCAGTAGTGGCCATTAAACGTTAGCAATAATTGGCAGAGGAATATGAAAGCAGCACCTTTTACTGCAACACACAGTAAAGTCATAATACAAGGGTCAATTAAATAAAGCATATTACCTCAGTAGTATTGCTTAATTAAATGCAAATATTCTTTTTTTATATTAAGCTGGTCATGATGATAAAAATACACTTAAATCAGTGGAGAAATACAATGTTAACGATGGGACTTGGAGTTTTGTGTCGGAGATGAATGTTGAACGAGATTGCTTTGCAGCTTGTGTTGCTCAGAACAAGATTTATGTTGTTGGAGGGTAAATATATTTCTTGTCATTTGTTGTGTTGGTAAACTTGTCTCTATTCTCTGTGCATGTTTGTTGAAGTTGAAATTTCTTTTCTTTAAGAAAATTAAATTAGAATATCTATAGTTATTTATAAACAGAAATCTATTATTGTTACAAATTAAGCTTAAATAAACAATACAAAAGAATGATTGGCCTACATGATCTAAGAAATAGCATCCCAGAATAATGGCGGAAAAATAATATTTTTCCTTTTTCTGAGGACGATACCCGATACCGAAATCTGTTCGATATTCTCTAAAACAATGGTTTTTTAAAGTCGGCTTAACTCGATGCCAGACAGCTTCTACCTGGAGAAACCCTAATCACAAATATTGTAAACTGGAGAGACTGAATAAATAAAGTTGCCGAAAGGTGGCGCTATAAATATTACAAAACAACGGGTCTTGAACAACATAAATTGATTGGTAGTATTAACAATGTTCAAATGTCAATGGCATAAATGAACACAACAAAAATTTAATGTTATCAATTGTTGGAACACCAATTGTTTTTTTTTACCCTATTTTGCGGTAATAAAGCTAAATATCTGAATTTATAGAAAGTATTACTTTTAGCAACTGGTCTGCTGGCATAGTTGATGTAAAAGTTCTTGTGAACAAACATTCAAATATAGTAGTTCACCCAGCAGTATACAAATAAACAATCAATCCACAAATTGTACTTATTATCACTCGGAATAAATGAGGATTTATAATATGTGATGATTGTTATGTTACTGATTCTCTCTTGTAGGTTGGATTCCAACTTAAAAGCTGTAACATCGATTGAATGTTACGATCCTCAAACTGACAAGTGGAGCATCATTGGTGAAACTGAAGCAGAGTTATTCAACCATTCTCTGGTCGCTGTTTGAACTTGTGAGAATGAAGGAAACACTTTGTGGCCACCATTCAGCGTTTATCGCAACCTGTTGATATATTATGTTGATGAACTGTAGAGTTTTTCACTATGGTAGATGCACAGCATATGTTTTATGTTACCATCATAGCATAGTGGTGGTTGCACTAATGCAGCAGGATGGACATTGTTATGTTGTGTACATTGATATTTACTATTTCCATTCAAATTAAGTTTATCTGATAAACTTTAGATTATTGTGTTGCAATGTTATTACTTTTCTATTTTAAAGATTATGAACAATCACATTTGCTTTATATTAATATAGAACAAAGTGTAGGACTTGTGAATGCATTTATTTATTAGCTCTCTTTGTTCCACCATTGCACTATGCAGCAGATATTTTTATTATGTGATTTTAATATAAATAATTCTTCATATTCATTAACTGTTAACCCATTAAGTTTTAAGGTAATATAATTAATTATAAACAATTAAAATGTGATTTCTGTCCAGTTTTACTGTATTTTATATTAATGTGTTGTATCATTGTAATTTATCCTTTGTAGATTGGTGTGCAGCCAATGTTTTCCCATTGTTGGCAAAGCATGTGGCAACTTTGTAGATCAATGTGTGACTAGCTTTATTCTTCAAATCAAAGTTTATGGCGTGTAACTTCATTATTATTTCCTACCGTTCCACTTGCAATTACACTAGAGCTAAACACTTTAATCTGTAATCTGATTTATTTTCATTTAACTTTTTATTACTTTATCACAGACGTATGTGTGGCGAGCTTTTTATTTTTAAATCATTCTATTTGAATAAGGTTGATGCTACTAGAGTAAGGATTTTTATAACTTGGCTTAACTTGAATATTATTGCGTACGGTACCTGAATCGAAAAAAGAAATGGAAGCAACTATGTTGGGAAAACTAGCTGCAATGGAAGAGGCAATGAAAAACATACAAGGCAAGCAAGAGATAATAGAAGCTAAGCTTGATAATAAAAGCCCAGATACTGCCCCTGTGTCTTCTATTTCAGATTCTACGGTGACTGCGAGGGAGGTTGCTGAGATGAGGTCTTCCTTGAACGGTCTTGAGGCGTCCATGAAAGAGCTAAGGGCCATGCTTCAAAGAACAGATGAGCGAATAGACGACCTGGAGCAGTACGGAAGGAGAAACTGCCTAGTACTACATGGGTGCCAGGACATCCCAAAAGATCATAAATTTCTAGGTTACGTATTAGCAATTTTTAACAAGCTTCCTCTGCCCTTTCCTGTCTCCCCAGCTCAGATTGACATTGCACACGTGCTGCCAACGAAGAATGGACGGACTCCGATCATCGTGAAGTTCGTCCACAGAATCGTTCGAAACCAAATCTTCGGAGCCAAACGACATCTTAAAGGAACGAAGATGGCAATCACGGAGTCACTGACAGCGAGACGACTCCGCATCATGGAGAAAGCCAAAGAGGCCTTTGGCTTTCGAAATGGTGTGGACCATCAACGGGAGTCCACTAAACGCAATGGTCAACAACAAAAGGCAAGTTATTAACAGACTATCTGACATTACTGCCCTTCTTGCTTGCAATTCCTCTTCCACCTAGGTATTAATACTATTGTATACTGACAAATATCCCAACCCTATTGGTACCATGTGCAAATTAGTTTGTACATAGCATTTGGCCAGTTACCTTACCCACTCTATGTCAACCCCCAAAAGATGTTTTTGTAAGAGCTGCAGCAAGCTCATCCGAATAAATCAAAATTTTATTAAGTGTGACAATTGTAAGTCTAATTATCATTATAAATGTCTAACCGATGTCTCCAATTACTCACATATATCAGTAAATAATATTAAAAAGCAATTAGCCCCATCCATCTCAAATTGGCTTTGTGATCACTGCTCTTTTAAACACTGTCTCCCATTCTCATCAATTTCTGACACTGAACTTTCTCTTCTACTTACTTCCACCTCTTCTTATGGAAATTTGGACCCAAATAAGCTGAATTTATTTTTTAATGATTTAGATTATGACATATTAAATGATGGGGATGAGGTGACTTCTGTTAGGTGCCCGGAGCTGTATATTACCTCTGAAGAATGTAAATCACATTTATTTACAAACCACCAAGGTTTTTCTACCTTAAGTCTAAATATTAGATCATTGACAAATCCAAATAATTTTAATAAACTGGAAGCACTGGTTTCTTCACTCAAATTTAAACCAGAGGTAATTGCTATTACTGAAACTTGGATAGTTGCAAACCAAACTGGTCACTATTCTTCCCTTCCTGGTTATGTATTTCTAAGTAACAGTCGGTCAAAGAGCAGGGGTGGTGGGGTTGGATTGTATATTAGATCTGACCTGAATTTTCAAGTAATGGATTGCCTTACTGTAATGGAGGAGCGGATTTTTGAGTCCCTTTTTGTTGTCTTTCCTGGCATATTTCCCCAGCACTCAACCAAATTAAAATCATCCTTAACTTATGGTGTCATTTACCGATCTCCTAAATTGGACTCTGAATCAAATGCTTTATTCTTACACAATTTGTCAAATACTCTTGAAAAAATCGAATCAAGAGACTCACAGTGTATACTACTTGGCGACTTAAATTATGATCTTTTGAAAGAAAATAACAACAACAACATAGCAAATTTTACAAATTTAATGCACGATTATTGCTATCAATCTGTCATAAACAAACCAACTCGGATTACTGACTCGGGTGCAACAGTTATTGACCACATCTGGAGCACTTTTGACCCCACAATTTTAAAATCGGGTCGATTATTACTGATCAGTATATCGGACCATCTCCCAGTCATAATGACTATTAACACTGAAATAACCAAAACTTGTACGGAATTGTCATCACGATCTTTTACCAACTTGAACACCACCATTTTTAATAATAATATTCAAAACTTAGACCTTCATGAAATCTTTTGTGAATCTGACCCAGATACAGCCTATACTAAACTAATTGACCAATATAATGTTGAATTTGAAAACTGTTTTCCAATTATACATTTAAAAAGTAAAAAAGCACAAAATCAATGGTACACCATAAAAATTGCTCAGCTGAATAAGACAAAACAGAAACTTTATAAAAAGTTTATACGAAAAAAAACAATGCAATGTAAAGATGAATTCGTTACTGCCAGAAATATTTACAACCGTGAAATACGTGGTGCGAAAAAAAATCATTACAGGAAACTTTTTGAATCCAATAGAAAAAATATGAAAGCTACATGGCGGTCCATTAACTCTCTGCTAGGCAGACAAAGTCAACCAACTTCAAAATTCTTTGAAATAAATGGAAGAATGACAAATGACCCAGTTACAATAGCAAACCAGTTTAATGATCATTTTTCTAATGTTGCATCCGAGTTGGTAAGAAACATCCCACAATCCACATCACTTCCACCATACTACTTGGGCCCTCAATCTCCCTCCTCCATTTACATATTCCCCACAAGCCCATTGGAAATCAAAGCAATAATTCACGAAATGAAGTCCAAATCTAGCAGCGGCATTGACAATATTCCCTCAAAACTTGTAAAATCAACTCCAAATAACATTCTGCAAGCCTTAACCCACATTTTCAACCTATCACTTCAATCTGGAAAATTTATAAATGCTTTTAAATCTGCTGAAGTCATTCCAATATATAAAAAAGGCAAGCATACATCAGTCAATAACTACAGGCCAATTAGTTTACTTCCATCCTTTTCTAAAATACTAGAAAAATTGATGTATAACAGAACTCATTCCTTTTTGAAACAAAACAACTTTTTCCACAACCACCAATTTGGATTTAGAAAAGGTCATTCTACCAGTTATGCAAGCAATGTATTGGTTAATCTATTATCCGATCAAATGGAAAAAAAGAAATCAGTCCTTGGTGTTTTTTTAGACCTCTCAAAAGCCTTTGACACCATTGACCATAAAATACTGCTATACAAACTGTCACATTGTGGAATTCGTGGTGTTGCCTTAAGATGGTTTACCAGCTATCTTTCAAACCGTCGTCAAATTGTTAATTTTAATGGTGTTTTGTCCTCAAACATGAACTCGGTAACTCTAGGTGTCCCACAAGGGTCAATACTTGGTCCACTTCTATTTCTCATTTATATAAATGATTTACCAAATTGCCTTAAGCACAGTGAAACTATTATGTTTGCAGACGACACCAGTATTTTCACCCCAGGTCCAAACCAATCAGTCATATGTCAAAATGCAAATAATGATTTGGAAAGAGTATCTACTTGGCTCTCGACCAACAAATTGGTTCTCAATATTGACAAAACTAAATTCATGTACTTTTCCAGCTCCACCAAACCCGAACTTTTACCATCTTCCATTATCATTAACAACTATCAAATTGAACAAGTCAACTCATTTAAATTTCTGGGTTTAACCATAGATAACAGACTATCATGGAAGCCACATATGCTTAATTTGGCCAAAAAAATAAATACAAATCTTATAATGGTACGTAAAATCCGACCACTCATCGACCGTTCTTCACTTTTATCACTATATCACTCGCTAATTCTTAGTCACATTCAATATTGCATCTCCTCCTGGTGTTTTGGTAACAACCAAATCTTAGCCAAATTACAACGTGTGTGCAATAGGTATATTCGAATGATTTTTAACCTTGGCAAACGGGAGAACACTGTTAAAACAATGCAGCAACATCAACTTCTGACCATATATGATATGCATAAACTCGAAATCTTATCAATAATGCACCGGTGCAATTATCAAAAGCTTCCCACGGCCCTTCTTCAATCTATACAGTTAAAACCCATGACCACTAGGATGACGACCAGAAGCAAAACAAAATTTGCCATTCCATTCTGCAGTAAAACGATTTCCCAACAGTCCATAAAGTATATTGGCCCCAAATACTGGCATCAATTACCAATAAAAATTCGCGAAATTCAACCACATCATAAATTTATTAAAGCTGTTAAACAACACCTCTTGAATAATCCTCATCCCCTTCCATGAATTTACTCATTTCTCACTTTAATACTACCCTAATATTTAACTATATTGCCAGTCATTTTTACTATAATATTTATTTACCTATTATAACATTACCTTTTCCTTATTATTACTTTCCTTCATTTATTCCCTTATCCTCCTACTGCACACTCCTCTCACAAAGCTATGACTTTTGTTTTGTTTTTTGTTTTTCTTATTTTTGTTTTTTATTGTTAAGATTGAATTGCTTTAACACAATTTGACTATCTCACCATCACTGTATTAGCCCACTGTATAACTCACAGCATGCTGTCTTATTTTTATCATTTTACCATTTAAGTCACAGGGGTTTTTACTGTTAATGGCATGCCGATAGCAATTTGTATTTGTAGTGCTGTTTTCTTTTTAGTTTTTTTAGCCGGCCCTAATAGTATGCCCCTATTTATTGCTTGACTGCATGCCACATCTTTTTAGTACTTCACCAGCACTATTATATTTACTCTTATTATTCACTGTCTTTCCTATCTTCTGTTAGCAGTCTTTAAGACCCATACTGCCCAGAAATTCTTGTTTCAGTTGTAAAGAAATTCCATCGGCGGAAACGATTGCTCTACCACCTTCCCCGGCTCATTCACCTGCTCTTCGCCGGCGGCTGCAATCCTTTTTCTCCGATGATGCCCCAATAAAGTTGAGATTTGGCAGTGCAACCCAATTACTGTGGAGACTCTACATTCAGCTGTTTCGGACTTACTATTCATTAATTACACACAAAAACGGAAGCTTGCTGCTGTTTATCTTTTTTCTTTAATGTAGTGTTATTTCAAATATTTATGTATACTGTATACATATCACTATCATAATTAGTTTATTTATATTTTCTAGTGCAGTAATGTTCTGCACTTAACCCTTTAACTGCCGGCTGTTTTTTTGGTCATTTTTCGGCTAAGTTGCCTTAGGTTAAAAGCTTCTGTACAAAAAACTATTGATGTAAGCATAATATGATCAACAGAAAACTTGTTCAGTAATAAATTTTCTTTTGTTTTACATAAGTAAAATTTTGATGACGTCATTCATTGTGCAATGACGTCATGTGTTCTGATTTAGATCAACAAAAACTATCTTTTTTTCTCATTTACAAACAAAACAGTAAGTAGCAAAGTTATTTATGACTATCTTTGGACCATTTTTGTACTACTCTTTTTGTGATGACCTCACAACTTGACTGATGACGTCGTAATACGCAAATCAAATATTTTTTTTTTTTTACTTTCGCCCAATGAAACACAAACACATGGCCACAGGAAAACAAAACTGATGCAAAACATCTTCAAAGGTCCTTTATTGCTAGAACTACTTGAAAATGAAGCACAACTGCTTTCAGAATCACTATCAGCCAACAAAAGGGCAGCTTCTTCATCAGAATATCTGTTTTTACCCTCCAAAAGCTCAAAAAATGGCCTAATCCAAAATGTACAAGCGAAAAACAAATGAATTGTTTTCAAACTAAACAAGCGAACCATGACGACAATAGTTGAAAACTAATCGGGGACTAAAACAGTAATTAAAACTAATTAAAACAACCAAAACCACACACATATTTATACGTTTTTTAAAACTTAAATAACTAAAAAAATTCAAATGCAAACCTATATATCATCTTATATTGGCAAACGCAGAAATTATTCAGCTCTCCAGCGCCATCTCACTGATCAAAATCGGCCGTATACTTTTCCACTTATGCAATTTTTTTTCGGCGCTGTCGACTTGAGTCGACAGCGGCAGTTAAAGGGTTAAAGTGCTTTCTTTAATAAATGTAGTGCAATAACTGTTCTTGCACCAATTATAATTTAATGTTTTTATAAAGTGTGTTTTAAAAAGGGTTTTTAACCACTGGGTGGAATTTCATTTTTTAGGGGGTTTTTCTTTTTCCACGTTAATCCCAAGAGCCGGCTCCCCCCCTCAGTACTGGGTCGCGCTTGCACACTTTACTCAAGTATTAAATAACACACCAAATTTTAATTAATTAATTTTGATTTAAATTGTTTTTGTTGAAATTTATTTTTTTTAATGTAAGGTTTAACGGCCACGTCATTTTTTTTCCATAACTTGCAATGTGTCTAGTCACTGGCGTGTTTTAACTACTGTAGTTTTGCCGTTTCATCCTGTCTCCTTAATTTGTAACAAATGTTGTATTCTTCTTTATTGTAATGAAGGAGCAAAAAAATAAACTAAACTAAACTAAACTAAATCGGAGTTAATGTATTTCAGCGTCATTTATTCCTCTACCCAAGTAGCTTGGAGAGGTAAACATTTTTGTTACATTTTCATGTAAATAAAATTACATCACCCTCCATATCATCGTCATATTAAACGGTAACTCATCTAGCTGGATATTTTCACTTCGTATTCTGCTATTTATTCCATGTGTAAGGGCTAATATGACATCATAATCCCAAAATTGCTCAGCCATTTGTGATATTGTGATGAATTGCGTGTCACAATGAAATTTGACAAAAAGACAATCAAGTTGTGCTTAGCGCAACAATTTAACAGTTTAATAAATCTGATTGTTGTCATTATCAGTACGCTTTATCGCACAGCTCATTTAAGCATGGAATAACACCAGTGAGGTTTTAAACGACGATTTTTACAATCTTGTCGTTATAACCACAATCCATTTGTGACTAATTTTATTATAAAAAATCACAATTATGATGTCATTTAGGGAGAATCAAAGAAATGGGGCATTGTTGCATCATAGTCACCACTGGGCTGCTTTGTGAAGTTCATCGATAATTGTTTGAAATCGAATTTGGTTGTTTTCATGATCAAGTGTTGACCAATTCGTCCAGTGGTGCTTACTCACTAGATGAGATACAACGTAAGCGTCGAATAAATACGGCCTTATATTGAGCCCACATGTTGACATTAGTACCCCCATCGGTAACCCCCACCCACCCCCGCCCCAAGTAACCCTGTGAGTATCATGCGGAACGGTCCCAACATAATGTTGTACAAAGCAAATGGTATCCCAGCACCCAATGAACATAATGCGTCACTGAATCTTGCATTCGGTACACACACATGGTTTGCAAAACTGTGATAATGGAGCCGATAATGAAACCCGCTCTCCACCCCCATCGGAATGTGTACCTCGCGAACCCCCGAAAAAACGCGTTGTGTCTCGCCCGAATGGCTGATGATCGGTTGGCGTAGTAGTTTGACTTGTCGCCTGCGTCGTAGTCCTTTATATACTGCTTTACGTGTTCGTATGCCAACCCGACTCCCACCATGAGAGCACTGATACCTGTTCCACCTTGCAACATTCGATTGTTGAAATTGTGCAGCAATTCACGTTTCTTGTACTCCCCAACAAAACGCTTCGGGAAAAAAGAAATCTTCAGTCGTTCGAATCCTGATAATTTTTCCGCTCCCTTTGGCATTCCGATCACAAGATTGGTTGGAGGATACTCCTTATGAGCCAGCTCCTCAACACTCTCAGTTGACATCCATCTTGAGAAACAATCCTCGTTTGGCGACTTCACATTTAAAGAATCCCCGAAAATGTTGTGAATTATTTTAAATTTTTTCCGACTCATTTGGTTTAAACGTTCTCTCGCCACAAATCGGAAAAAGTAGTTTCTCTCACATGACTAGAGACTAATTTCTTTGCTCAATTTCTTTCTGAAATCAACATTGCCTGAGTGTCTTAAAGTGACGCAAACGCGTTTCAACTCATGGAGTTGATCATCGGTGAAATCATCAATGTTAAAACGATAATTCTTTAAAGAATTGCAACCTTCCAACTTATACATTACGTCTCTGGTAGTTCTAGAAAATATGGGTCTTAAAATAACAAACTCTTTACTTCTATATGTATATGTTTATGCCTAGGGATGCACAATATAGAATTTCGAATCTTTGAGATTCGAATCTCTAGGGATTCGAATCTTTATATCTAGGGATTCGAAGCAATTTAATAAGAATGGTTAGGATTCGAAATTAAAAACGTTAAATCGCGGTTGCGATTCATCGCTCAACAAAAATCGTTCTTTTAATTATGCGAACGTCAGCGCAACGTCTCAGCACGCGTGCGACAATTGATAAGCACGATTAGTTATCTTATGCGTTCCATAACACGCGCTTGAAGCGCACGCACACACAAAGAAAGTAGGTCACTTGCCCTGCGCTAACAACATGGTTTATTGCACCTTTAAATATGACGCAATTATTGGAAAGTTATTTAAAGACTAGACAGACTTATTTTTGGAAATATTTATTCCACTTTAACAACTATGTTTTGAATTAGCACAACAAAATAAATTCTAAAATATTTAGTTTTTATTTTTGTTGAATTTATAGTAATTAATTTAATACAATTTTTAATGAAAACTTAAGTTAAGGGAAATGTCGATTGAGTAATTCTCAAATTTCTCCCAACACTGTATAGAGCATATTGATAGTTCTCTACACTTAATTAATATTTATATACTTCCCAGTATCTATTTTTTATAGGCAAAAGGCAAAATTTTTGCACATCGTAGCAAATTTAAATAAACAGTAAAACATTCTAGAATAGGATTCGAAATTCTAGATTCGAAATGTATTATTCTAGAATATTCTAGAATACCCAAGTATCCTATATTGTGCATCCCTATTTATGCCTCTCACAAATTGAAATAATGGAAAATGATATATAGGGAAAGGAACAGCAATAGACATATGTAGTTATCGATCTACCTAACAAGTAGCTACTTCAGCCAGCTATGGTGGGATTAAAAATATGAATACATCAACTTAAATTATGACAAAATTAAAGTTGTATGTGGATATAACATACATGTTTATACATAGTTATCTTCTTGAATTGGGAGACATTCTCACACGAGCAATTCTCAGGTTAGTTTGGGTCCACTGTCATGTTAATGGGCTATTGCAGTGTGTTGTTTATAATTGAACCCAATAAATCCACTGGGTTTAGGCAATATCCGCCAAGTGCCTTGCCTACGGACAAAAGCTAAGCAACAGTAACAAACCTGCAGCCATTCGAGTAAAAGACTGAAAGGCGATGCATTACCAACCAAGCTACATGGTCAAAAATTGATCAAGGAGATGTGGTTTTAAAATCATCTTTGCCGATATACACTTTAAAAAGAAGAGAATCGACCTAAAAAAAAGAAAAAAAGATTGAAAAAAATTACCCACAACACACCAGGAGTTCCGACAAGCGACTCAGTGACATCACAAATGTCGATCAGCTGTAGCCTCAGTTTGATTTACATTAAGTGCTTACCTTGACATAGTTCGTTTCGGCAACTGAACTGTGTGAAATAGGGGCAACACTAAAAGGAGGGAAACTGCTTACTTACTCATAACCTCTGTTTTGCTTAGTAACTCAAACCCTCTGTTTAAAACTTAACTCTAATGCCCTTAGATTTTTATTTTAGCGTGTAGTTTCCTCCCTTTTAGTCGGTACCTCCAAATACTACAGGACCGCTTGGATCGCATGGAGCGCTTGAAATGCTTACTATACTTCGTAATTACGGGAGCCAGGATATTATTGGAAAGGGGGGGGGGAAAAAGGAGGAAGCGGGCGAAAAGAAGGTGGCATACCCCACCGGTAAGCAAAAGCCTGCGAAAGGAGAGGAGGAAAAGAACAACGGAGGAAAGGGGCGGAAGAGACAGAAGAAGGGGAGGAGCAAAAAGGGGGAGGAGATAGAGAATCATTTCCCAGAAACAAACCCGTGGGA
>CH002947.1:291904-302861 GCA_000149265.1 Ciona savignyi
GGTGTAATAAACATGGGGCTAGAGTTAGTGTTAGTCTTGCGGTTGAGATTAGTGTTTAGGAATGGGTTAAAATTAGTGTCCGTAATTTTAGTTAGTGGTTTCCCTCCTCCCCGCTTTAGTACAGTTGATAAATAGCGCCATCCAGCAGAGAAAAATCAGACTACCGTTCTGTCTCTAGCCGCATGTGTTAAATTATGCTATACAGTAATACAAATTTGATGTTATTCTGCAAACAAACATTAAAAACATTGGTAACACCAACATAAGCATAGGGGAGTACATTGATCCTATGTACCATTATGTTGGTATTGTGAAATGGATATTTAATTCATAAAACAACATTATAAGATATACAATTATTTCATTGGTTCATTATAGCTATTTGTCATATTATTATAATAATATTGTTATTTAAATATAAATATTAGTATATTTATATTAATAATTATTAGTTTATATAAATGTAACATCTCTATAGTTCCCTTTTAATTTCACATCGTTTGATGCTGATGGTGCGCCGTCCTTGTTTGCCCCTGATAATAGATCGGTCATCCCACAAGGTCGTGACGTCACAACACGCCTTTATTTATTGCCTCGATTCCTCATTTCCTTCTTTTTATTGTGTTAGTACTGAATTTGCTATAGTAACGAAACGTTTATACTGAACCTAAATGATATTTTCTACCGAACCTAACTGTACTTACCTGCAAGCTAATCAGTTGGTAAGTTTTCATGTTATTCTTTAAGTACTGATTTACTGACAATAATTTGATTGTATTTATTTTATTTATAGAAAACCGCCATTAAAGACCATAAAAGAATCGTGCGCGTTTGGCTGATTAACGACAGACATTCGCGTTGATAGTAATCAACGCAGCACTAGTGTGATTCTGGGCGGAGTGCAGGTCGCCCACAAAAAAGAATCTACAATAAAGTTTTCAACTGACTCTCGGTCAGTTTGCTGAACCTAACAATATTGAAACGATCATGGCGTCAGACAATTTAAAACAGTTTGAGGTTGTGGAAGCTAACCTTCGCAAGAAATACATTTTAGCAGAGTGCTTGATGATTGATCCAGGATCCGCTTCCGAGCTGAAGAAGTTGGTGTCGGTAATAGATAACCTTTACCAAAGACTTCTCTCCCTTGCCTCTGAAGCATTCACACCAGAAGAATTAAACTCTGAAGGCCATCAACCTCTAAAAGGTATAGTGCAATGCAAAGTAGAATTTGATACCCGTATTGGCGATTGGTTTCAAATAAATGACGCCTTGTCTGATAAATCGGCAATATCCCCAAAGAGTCCTGACAGGTTGTATACCATCAGCGATAGTGCAAGCTCCCTACGCAGTTCTCGGTCGAGCGTGAAACGACGTGAAGCTTATGTTCGAGCACAGAAAGCTCGCCTAGAAGTTTTACAGGTCGACCAGCGAGAAAAGGAAAAGGTTGCTGCGGCCCAAGAAGCGGCCGAACGGAAAGCCGAGGAAGCTCGACGAGAATCTAGACGGAATGCGGAGATGGCAGACCTGGAGTTACGAGCTTGGAATGAACAATGTACTAATGAACAGTCTCCCAACCTGCTGACCATGCCCAACAGTTCACACGAGCAAACCGATACGGTAGGAAACCCGAACATTACCGATAACCGAAAGCATATTTCGACTCGCATACTTAACGAAACCTCTAAAAATGTCCTGCCAGTGCCTTTTTCTACATTCGATAAATTATCGGTAAATTGTAATCGATTCGAAAGTATATCGCAACCGAACCCGGCGCAACAGGAGTACAAGCCTGAAGCACGCGCGTCTCCACGTTACGACGGAAAGAACCGTGTCCAGAGAACCGTATCTCCCGAACGACATGAACAGATTCACTATTGGGGTGATAGAACTCTCCCTCCCCGTCCGGAATTAATGAAGTTTAACGGCGACCCGCTTGATTATCATGAATTTATTCGCAACTTTGAGACACATGTAATGGCTCACGTACGGTCGGACTCGGCAAGATTGACTTACCTGCTACAACAATGCGAACCCGATGTGCGACGTCAGCTATCGCACTTTAGTAAAGACCCGGTTGGCGGTTACAACCTGGCACGAGAACAGTTGTGGCAATTGTACGGTCGTCCCCACATTATTTCAGCAGCATGTGCAAAATTGCTATCGAAGACGCCGGAAGTCGGGGAAAGAGATCCGAGTGGCCTACTGAAACTGAACATACTATTGCAAAGGTGCCGAAGTGCCCTGGCAGACGTTGGCGAATACGCCGGTTTTAATTCCTTGCATTGTCTTCTACCGATTCTTCAAAAGTTACCTGACAATCTGCAAGCGAAGTGGATAGAGTGGTCAGTAATTGTTTTTGAAGAAAATAAACGAGAAGCTGGATTTTTAGATCTTGTGACATTCGTTTCGCGCCACTCTAGCATATGGAATTCACTGTACGGTGAAAGCCTTTATCGCCGTGCCGACAATGTGAAGATGGGTTCTAGAGGTGGAAGGAAACTGAGAGTTGCAACATGCAGCACTGTATCTGAGACTAAACCACACGTGCTCCCGAATTCCCGAGGTGAAATGTGCATTTTGTGCTTTAAGAGACACAGCTTGCCCCAGTGTAACACATTTAGGTCAAAGAGAACTCGCGAGCGTCGCGAATACGCATTGAACAAAGGCCTGTGTTTCAGATGCCTATGCCACGGCCACCGTGTGATAGACTGCTCGTCGACGGAAGAATGTGGTGAATGCGGGAGCCCCTATCACCATACAATGTTGCATGCCGGAATAACCAACGATAAAAAGGTGACAAATAATGTGACTCCGATAAAGCACACGATGTCATGTTCGTCCATGCTCTCGGAGAAGCTGGGAAATGACGAAGCCTTCGAACCCCAAGATATCTACCTGTGCGTAGTACCCGTGAAGGTTCGATTCCAAGGTCGCGAGGTATGCACCTACGCATTTCTCGATACTGGTTCTACAGCCACGTTTTGCAGCCAGACCTTGGTGAACGCCCTGGGTTTAACAGGCGTTCGAAAACAGATTCAGATGACGACACTGTGTAATCAGTCTTCCTACAATGGAATGATCACAAATTTCACTGTATGTTCGCTAGATGCCAATACCGAAATCCACCTACGGAACGTGGTATCCGTAGATCAAATTCCAGTTCAACCGAATGTGATACCTGATAAGAAGAAGATAAATGACATGTCTCATTTAAAGGGATTGGAATTCCCGCATGTGGCTGGTGGGACAGTCACGCTACTGATCGGTATTGATGTACCAGAGGCTCTGTGTGTAGAGCGCATTTTAAAGGGGAAACGGGATGAACCTGTTGCCTGGAAAACCCCTTTAGGATGGTCATTGATGGGGCCGTCGTGTGTGTCGCCCCGATCAACTACAATCTACAATAATCTCGCTGCCATTACTACAGATCGTCTTTCAAGACAAATTAACCGACTATGGGAAATGGACTTTGGCGATGCGACTGCCGTTCTAGAGAATCCTACATCAAGAGAAGATCGTGTGGCTCACGATATGATGAAAAGGTCCATCGTCCAAGTGGACGGTCATTTCCAGTTAGCGTTACCGAGGAAGCCCGGTGCACCTGATTTACCGGACAACCGCGCGATGGCGGAGAAACGAATTGAAGGCTTGAAACGACGACTTCAAAAGGACGATGATTTACGAAAAAGGTACTTGGCCTCGATGCCAACCTACATTGACAATGACTACGCTCGTGAAGTGACCACAAACGAACTGAATGCGTTCAACTACAGATGGTTTATACCTCACCATCCTGTGATGCACCCGCGGAAACCTGGTAAGGTACGGGATAGTGTTCGACTGCGCAGCGAAACACAAAGGGCTTGCGCTTAATGATATTTTACTGCAAGGCCCAGACCTCATGAATAGCCTTGTGGGGCGTGCTAATGCGTTTCCGCATACACCAAGTCGCTTTGGTAGCAGATGTCGAAGCGATGTTCCACCAAGTGAGGGTGGAACCCAAGGATCGAAAGACACTGAGCTTTCTCTGGTGGAAGGACGGTAATTTGGAGTCAAGGCCATTAGTGCACGAGATGTTGGTGCACTTATTCGGCGCAACGTCGTCACCGAGCTGTGCGGCGTTTTGCTTGAGACAAACAGCCATCGAGTTTGGTCACCTTTATGACGACGTCGTCTCGGAAGTGGTAACCAACAACTTTTATGTTGATGATTGTTTGGTCTCAGCTCGCGATGTTAACGAAGCAGTACGACTCGTAGCGCAGCTGCGGGACCTACTTTCGCGAGCCGGGTTTCGCCTTACGAAATGGCTAACCAACAACCAGCAGGTCTTGGATTCGATTCCCGAACAGGATAGAGCAAAGAATGTTAAGACGATGAAAATCGACGATTGTGTGGATGAGCGTGTGCTCGGAGTACAATGGTTGGTATCCTGTGATAAATTCACATATACCGTCGTTAAAAAGAAGAGCCCCGTGACCAAGAGAGGGATACTCTCTGTGGTCAGTTCCATTTACGATCCTTTGGGGTTTGCAGCACCGGTTCTAATAAAGGGAAGACTTCTGTGGCAGAAACTTTGCAAGCGCGGACTCGATTGGGACGAACCGGTTTTGCAAAGTGAAGCAGATGAGTGGAAGTCGTGGCTTGACGTTCTTCCGGGGCTGGAAGACGTTAGAATTAGTCGCTGTTTTCGCCCTCCTGAGTTTGGAAACGTAGCTATTACCGAACTACACCATTTCGCAGATGCTTCAACCGCAGCTTACAGCGCGGTGTCTTATCTCCGAAGTACAGATGATAACGGTAATGTGCATTGTGCCTTTTTATTTGGAAAAGCAAGAGTGGCACCGACCAGCACCATGTCCGTCCCGCGATTAGAACTGACTGCCGCTGTGCTTGCCGTAAGAAATGACCAGGTTGCTAGAAGAGAATTGAAGCTAAGTGACTGTCAATCAACTTTCTGGACCGATTCAACAGCGGTACTTCAGACGCTATTCAACTCCACGAAAAGGTTCCCTACATTCGTGGCAAACCGCATAGCTGAAATCGAACGACATACCGACATTAAGAGATGGAAACACGTACCGACACAATTGAACCCGGCGGACGACGCTACTCGTGGTCTTGACCCAGATGCCCTTTCTGGACGTTGGCTTAACGGGCCTCAATTTCTCTGGAGTACAGAAGATACGTGGCCCAAGTGTCCCGTTACACTCCCGGAAGTACCGGATGAATTTTTACCTGTCAAGCGGCAAGATATCAGTGTGAACTTGTTAATTCCCGGTCAAACGGCAATGAACCAAACTGAACCAGCAGTGGATAGATTAATTAACTACTACTCGTCATGGTACCGACTAAAGAAAGCCGCAGCGTGGTTGCTCAGATACAAGGAGTATTTGCGCCAAAGAGTGAATCAAGATCGGGAGGCTGTATCAAGTAGGCCTCTTACCGTGGAAGAAATGAAATTTGCCGGTCTGCAACTGATAAAGTACGAGCAACGTAAACACTTTGGACCGATTATCGCAAGTTTGATGACAGGACAACAAGCGAAGAAGAATGAGTGTACGCGGGCTCTCTTGAGACTTAACCCATTTTTGAAAGAAAACCTTCTTCGCGTTGGTGGACGCATAGAAAGGGCCACTGTTGAATATGATATAAAACACCCTATAATACTCCCCTGTCATTCCAATATTACAGAACTGGTAATCACTGAACACCACGAGCTTGTCGGACACTCTGGATCGGGACACACGATTTCTTCCCTGAGAAGGACTTACTGGATACTGAAGATAGGAGTCGCAGTGCGACGCGTATTAACAAGGTGTTTACCCTGTGAAAGAAGACGTACAACTCCTTCAAGTCAAATGATGGCCGATCTGCCTGCTTGTCGCCTGCAGTCCGACAAACCTGCGTTCAGTAGCGTCGGAATCGATTATTTTGGTCCTTTTTATGTAAAACAAGGACGTAGCCAGATAAAAAGATACGGCTGCCTGTTCACGTGCCTTACGATGAGAGCCGTGCATCTTGAGGTGGCTTGTGACCTTTCTACAGATTCATTTTTGAACGCGTTGCGACGATTTACTGGACGGAGAGGAAAACCGGAACACATTTACAGTGACAATGGCACTAATTTTGTTGGTGCTGCGAAAATCCTTAGATCATCAATAAAGAAGTGGAACCACCAGCACATAGCGGAACATTTACGCCAGAAAGAAATTTCGTGGTCATTTAACCCTCCTGCAGCTAGCCATATGGGCGGAGCATGGGAGAGAATTATACGGTCGGTACGCCGAGTGCTCTCTTCCCTACAATCACCGAAGACCGTTCTTACTGACGAAACACTTCAGACCTTGTTTGTCGAAGTAGAATCGATCCTTAATTCGAGACCTCTTGTTCCAGTGACCATAGATGTTCGAAATGACGAGGTGCTGACGCCGAACCATTTACTGATATTACGTGGTTCACCTAATCAAGCTCCCGGACTTTTCGACGATAAGGATTGTTACGCTCGTCGTCGATGGGCGCATGTACAACACCTGGCCAACGTGTTTTGGAAACGTTGGCTGTCGGATTTTTTGCCTCATCTGATAGAACGACAGAAGTGGGTGCAGAAGCGATCGAATATCCAGAACGATGACATAGTATTGTTGGTGGACGAGTCTCAGCCACGAGCAAAATGGACACTCGGTCGTGTAGTGGATACTTACGCCGACAAACATGGCGCGGTGCGTACTGTTTCTGTGAAGACGAAAAATGGTGTCTTTAAACGCCCGATCGCAAAATTATGTTTGATTGCGCAGAAAATGCCTTAGTATGAATAACTGATGTATTTAACCTTGTGGTTCTATTTCGTGAACTTACGTCGATGTTTTGTTGTTTATTGTAAATATATGCGTTGTATATTTGTCGGGGGGAAAATGTAACATCTCTATAGTTCCCTTTTAATTTCACATCGTTTGATGCTGATGGTGCGCCGTCCTTGTTTGCCCCTGATAATAGATCGGTCATCCCACAAGGTCGTGACGTCACAACACGCCTTTATTTATTGCCTCGATTCCTCATTTCCTTCTTTTTATTGTGTTAGTACTGAATTTGCTATAGTAACGAAACGTTTATACTGAACCTAAATGATATTTTCTACCGAACCTAACTGTACTTACCTGCAAGCTAATCAGTTGGTAAGTTTTCATGTTATTCTTTAAGTACTGATTTACTGACAATAATTTGATTGTATTTATTTTATTTATAGAAAACCGCCATTAAAGACCATAAAAGAATCGTGCGCGTTTGGCTGATTAACGACAGACATTCGCGTTGATAGTAATCAACGCAGCACTAGTGTGATTCTGGGCGGAGTGCAGGTCGCCCACAAAAAAGAATCTACATTAAATTTACAGTCCATTTTGACATATTATTTTATTTTGCACTTACAGAATTTAAAATAAAATTGATAAACCTCAATGGAAAAATGACACTGTCTATCAGTGGAACAAGTTCTGCCAAAACTTACAACATAGACCATGGATCTGCCCTTCTTCAATTTGCCAACCAGTCGCGGATAGATGGTGATTTCAACGATATCACAATTTGTGTGGAAGGGAACAACATTCGTGCAAATAAGATGGTTCTCTCATGTTTTTCCAATTTCTTCAAAACCATGTTTACAACCGAGGTTTGTTTATTTAATTGTTATTGATGATGTAATGATTCACAAAATCATGTGCACTTTAAGAACGCCGCATGAGTAAGATTACTTGGGTAACGCCCGCCATGCGAGTAATAATTTACTATCGTATAAAAAAACAAATTAACGTTTACCGCGACCGTTTTCTATTCAATTGGAGTATAACGTTTTTATTTTACACATGGCGCGTCCAACTACTGGAGTCTATAATACGTACAGCAGCATTATAATGTGAGATTATATAATACCAGATTTAAACAGTTATTACATCATACAGACTACTTGCGAGTCATGTTTACTTGCATTACTCGCGTGAGCTTCCTCCCACACGCGAGTGAATTCTTAATTGCCCGAAATTTAATGTATTTTTGGCCTTGCTTATCAGGGAATCGGGAATCGCCTTTCTTGGTTCATTACGAAGATGCACGTTCGACTTTAATATAACTTACCGATGAAAATTATTAAGTCGTGTTATTTTAAGATGTTTGTCTGCGCGTTGACAAACGATTCACACGCTTTTGGACTAATTCTATTTTTTAAGTTTTTATAACGCACCAACGCACATAGTAACTATAATTTAATAGATCTAAACTGTAACAAAAGCAATGAAATAGTTCAAATCTCATTCGCGCACGGTGGTAGATTAACAAGGTTTGAACTCGGAGATATACACGGCGGTGAAGGATAGCGAAAATAGCATTTAGTTTGCATGTTTAACCTGTCCCGTCGGACAAGCGCCGCGCTATATTTACTTGACTCACGCAATAAATCACCTGTCCCGGACAGGCGGACAAACGTATACGTCGAGCCCTGGAAGTGATTACGTAATCGTTTAATGGTGTAATCACATGGTCTGGAACGGCGGGAATCAGGAAATTAATTTGTGATTTTTTTTTATGGGACAAGTGTAAGCTTAGCGGTACAGGTCAATTTGGTAACAGGACAAGTGCTCTCAAATCTTTATGTAGAGCCCTGAATCCATGGATTTTTTTCTATTAGATGAAGGAGAAGTACAAGGATAGTGTAGTAGTCCAAGATGTAGATTTTGGAACCATGGAGGCTCTTGTGGAGTTTATGTATACTGGACGAATTGAGATCAATGGCAACAATGCTTGCAATATTCTGGCAGTCTCTGATTACTTGCAAATGGAATGTAGGAATAATATATAATATAAATGGTTACTAGCTGTAATTTGTTTTGTTAATAAATTGTATCCTCACCATATTGGAAGTCATAGTATCTGTAGCTGATGTGTTATACCAACTGTTGTACCCACCACCCTATCACCCACAGTATTCCATCCCTGTCAAAGCTAAATTAGTTGTTAGTGATTGATCACACATGTCAGTGATTGATTTGTAGTGTTAACACTGGTTTACCATTTTCTAATTTCAGCTGCTCGGGTATTGTGCATCGAATATCTATCGGGTTCAATTTCAGTCAAAAACTGTTTGACGATCCATGCATTGGTTGATAGATACGATGTTCCAGAGTTAAAAAGCAAAGTCAACCAATTCATCATTGACAGTTATAAACAAATTATCAGCCTTCATGATTTCCAGCAACTGTCCAAAGATCAAGTTGTGAAGCTCCTTGAGGAAACTCATAAAAAGGTTGATTTTGTCTGCTTGCGATTAATCAAACAAAAATTAATTGTTTTTTAACAAACTAAACATGAAATAAAAATAACCAACATTCAACCCAAAAAGGTTGTTATTTTTATTTTCCATACTTACCGTACCTATATGTACAGAATGGAGTTAACTAAAATTAAACAAGGTTATGTTGATGTTTTTTTTTATAATATAAATTGCTAAATAAGGTATTTTATATTACAAAAAAAAAACATTATGTATTTAATAAAATAAATTGTGGGACTACTGTAAATAATATCTCCAAAATATTTCCCTCTTATAAAAACAACTAATCCATAGATGTGAGGTAAACAATATTTTTGTTTAACTAGTTGATAATTCCTTCCATTTAAATCTGAGGATGTCAATGACCAAACCATCCATCCAGATTTGTCCTGATTTGGTTTACACTGCTGTCATGAACTGGGTTAAGTCGGATGTGGCTGCCAGGGAAGGTTACTTGAACGAACTCATCAAGTTTATTGATTCCGATGGCTTGACAAATGAGACCCTTGGAGATGTGGATGCCATCAAGGTGAGAATGGGCAGGATAGGATACTTCTGTTTATTCCCGATGGTGGAAAATGCAAGCATCATACCGTTTGTGTTTATTCACTAGTCCACATTTGGGTTATCTTAACAATGGTCGTATGTTGTATAATATTGGATGTGTGTTTTCGTTTTTGTTCTACCCAACCATCCATCGGGTTTGGGCAAAGTGGATTGCCACAGAACAAATGTCCAGAAGCTGGATTCAAACCCGCAACCTTCCAGCTTACACACTACTACTGAGCTACATAGCTGGACAAATATCTGAAATATTACTTTATATAGTTTAACTTGAATTTAAATTGTTTTTAGATTGTCCTTCGAGTGCAAGGTGATTGGTTTTATAAGCACTGCCTAGCTATGGCTCAGAGATTCAAGAACAAAGGTATAAATGATTTTTTATTTTATGGTTGGAATAAAAGTTCTGTTTTACCCTGTTTAAAGGCAAGGCCTTGCACATGTTATCATAAGTGGTCAATAATAAGATTAAAACTTGCTTCCAGGGCTGTTATTCTTGTGTGTTGTAGTTATTGCTGTGTATTTGTTAATATTGGATATTGCTGTTGTTTGGTATGATTCACCTGAATACGATTCATATGATATGTAAGATGCCTGGAAAGTATATTTTAAATATGGACCTGTTGTAAATATAAGTGTGTTAGTGTGGCATCTTATTCATTCCTTCTATTATTAGAGAGTTCTATCATCTCAGTTGGTGGGAAAAAGACTTCGAGCAAAGTTTTCAAATATGATTTGCAAACACAGAAATGGAGTGAACTGCCGGTAAGTTTCTTGTTGTTGTTTTTTAAACATATAAAACAGCAGTTTGACATAAATGACAAATTGTTTCTTCATTGGTACATAAACATACATAAACAAAGTTATCTGTGCATCAAGCAATACATGTAGTAAAGACAAGGCACATCCACCTGTTGGATTGCATGGTTATTCTCATAATGTCATTTTAACTTTGAGCCATAGCAGTTTCATATATCTAAACCATGGTGCTTACTGATTGGATATGTGTTATGCTCTTTATATAATGATGGGTTCTGTTAGAACGAAACGCATTACGATTTCACTCTGTTTTATTGT
>CH002947.1:309354-327659 GCA_000149265.1 Ciona savignyi
GATGTACTGGGTTGATCACTATGTTTAAAATCATAATCAGAAAAATTAAAAATTGTTGGAATTGCATTTTCACCAAGCGTTTTGTTTTTATCATCTTCGTTGTTGGGAAATCGATGAAAGTGCACAGGTGGATTGGAATTTGGTGTGCTTTAATAGGAATGAATTTGTACATCCCGTAGCAAAACAATATGCATGCTCTTATCACTCTTCTTTTCTTCTCAGTGGCTTCCTTTATTTTGTAAACTTTAGGCATTTTACAGTCAATATACAATGAAAAGAACTGAATTGAAAAAGGTATATTCTTATTAACTTATTTGGGTAGTTAAGTAAAGGTTTAATATATATATTCTTCACTTACGTATCTGAGTGCTTGCTGTGTACTTATTGTCGACTACACATCGGATACTGTGGATAAACTGATTTATGCAATAAGTGGTATTCTCAACCAGTATGCACAGTTTCAATAACAGCAGATATTAAATGCACCACATACACAACAGCAAAACATTATACAAACAGCCAAGGTGAACCATGAAAGAAATAGGCTGTTTCCACCGCATAGTCTAGCCTTTGCCTGATTGCTGGTTTATTTATATAAATTGCTGGCAGTTACAGTTTAATGCATTCTGTTTTAGTTTTCTTGTTTTGTCTTCACTTTTATGATTTATGATATAAATTGCTAAGATTTATTATTCTAAAGTCATTTAAATACGAGACCTGTATACCTCAGCATTCAGCTTAGGTCCCAGACCGTGCAGGCCTGAATGACCGCGGTTAAGGTAAAGCTGTCACGCGCGTACATTGGTTCAGTTAGGCTATATGACAAGTGTTATGCTAAGTCCCCATAAAAATAGAAAATACCACGCTCCTGCAGGCGCTTCTGTTACTAATTTACCTCTACACTGGCACATGATTGTATACAACGCATATAGGCACGAAATATCAACAATGTCAATGACGTATGACGGAAAATCCCCTAACATAAAATAAAAAGCATATCTGCTCATAACTTTTTAACCAAAAAATATTGGAAGAAACTGATTTGATTTTTAAAAAAAATATTTTTTCCATTTATTAAGATATTCTTAAAATCGACTTCATTTCCCTTTTAAATAAACAATACAAAAGGATGATTGACCTACATGATCTAAGAAATAGCATCGCAAAATACTGGCGAAAAAATAACAGTTGTGTGGCGAGTTAAGCGAACTTGAGAAAACCTTTTTGTTATCAATAGTTGGAACACCAATTGGGCTTTTACCCGTTTTGCAGTAATAAAGCTAAATATGTGAATGTATAGAATGTAATACTTTCAGCAACTGGCTCGCTGGCATAATTGATGAAAAAGTTTTTATGAACAAACATTCAAATACGGTATAATTCACCCAGCAGTATACAAATGAACAATCAATCAACAAATCGATTGTACTTATTATCCCTCGGAATAAATAAGGATTTATAATATAAGGTTATTGTTATGTTACTGATTCTCTCTTGTAGCAAGGATTCCAATAACCAAGTTGTAACATCGATTGAATGTTACGATCCTCAAACTGACAAGTGGAGCATCGTTAGTGAAACATTCTCTGGTCGCTGTTTGAACTTGTGAGAACCAAGGAAACACTTTGTGGACACCATTCAGCGTTTATTGCAACCTGTTGATATATTATGTTGTTAAACTGCAGAGTTTTTAATATGGTAGGTGCACAGCATATGATTTATGTTACCATCATAGCACAGCGCTGGTTGCACTAATGCAACAGGATGGACATTGTTGTTGTGTACATTGATATTCACTATATTTTCTAAATTACTTTTATCTGATAACCTTTAGATTATTGTGTTGCAATGTTATAACTTTTCTATTGTGGTTTGCTGTGTGCAGACATTTAAATATTTCAAAGATTAGCAAACAATCACATTTGCATTATATTAATATAAAACAGAGTGTAGGACTAGTGAATTCATTTCTTTATGAGCTCTCTTTGTTCCACCATTGCATTATGCAGCAGATATTTTTTCTGTGATTTATCATATAAATAATTCTTCATATTAATTTACTAAGTTTTAATGTAATATAATTTATTATAAACAGTAACAATGCGATTCCCGTCCAGTTTTACTTCTTTATTTTATCTTAGTGTGTTGCATCATTGTAATTTATTTTTGTGGAGTAGTGTGCAGTCAATGTTTTCCCATTGTTGGTAAAGCGTGTAGCAGCTTTGTATATCTTTATCATAGATCAATGTGTGGCTAGCTTTATTTTTTAAATCGAAGTTTATGGCGTGTAACTTCATCATTATTTTCCTATCCGTTCCACTTGCAACTACACTAAAGCTAAACAATTTAATCTGTAATCTAATTTATTTTTATTCAATTTTTAATTTCTTTGTCATACTTTTTATTTTTTAACCCAGAGTAAACGTAGTTCAGCGTCGTTTATTCCTCTTCTCATGCAGTTTGGAGAGGTAAACACTTTTGTCACATTTCCATGTAAATAATATTTCATTGGTCATCTGTATAAACAAAATAACGTTTTTTATAAACAGTTTAGAGAAATCAAATTTAAAATTAAACTTGACGTAATGCTTATTTATGTCTTGATGTATAACATACAAAAGATTTGATTTGTCTATTTATGTTTAATATGAACTGTTTGTTTTGATTTTAAATTATATTCCGATGTACAAACCTTTAACCATAGAACACTCTCTAGTGTATTTTCTGCCCAGCATTGAACTCTTTAGACCTCGTTTGGTAATAACTGGCATATTTATGGGTCCCAATTGAAAAATTGGGACACATATTGTTTTTGTCCGTTTTTTTTTCGTTTTTTTTTCTTTTTTTTCTTCGTCAAAGGTTTGAAAGGCATGACATGGCGCCCCGACATCTACCAGAAGGAATAATGGAATCGTAGTGAAACTTAGCCATTTGTTAGACAACATGGTATAGATATGCAGAAACCAAAATTTTGGGTGATAAATCAAGGGTAGTTCCCCTGGGGGGTTAAAAACCAAAACGGTATTTTTTAGAAAAAAAATTAGCTTTTTGTGGCATAGCGCTTTAAACAGCTGCTCCAATTTGAAGAAGATTTGGTGAAATGTAGGTGCATTAGACACTGATTTAACACTTGGAAAAAATAAAAAAATTACGTAGGGAAATACCCTAAAAAATAAGATTATGTTCTCAAATCATGATTGTGTCAGGCATGGCATGTAGCTCCGACATCTACCAAACGGGATAATGGAATCGTAATGAAACTTAGCCATTTGTTAGACAACATGGTCTAGATATGCAGAAACCAAAATGTTGGGTGATAAATCAAGGAGAATTCCCCTGGGAGGTTAAAAACCAAAACGGTATTTTTTAGAAAAAAAATAGCTTTTTGTGGCATAGCGCTTAAACAGCTGCTCCAATTTGAATAAGATTTAGTGGAATGTAAGTGCATTACCTACTTATTTAACAATTAGAAAAATATAAAAAAACATCTAGGGAAATACCCTAAAAAATAAGATTTTGTTCTCAAATCATGATTGTGACAGGCATGGAATGACGCCCCGACATCTACCAGAAGAAATAATAAAATAGCAATAAAGCTTTCTTATTTGTTAGACAACATGGTCTAGATACGCAGGAGCAAAATTGTTGGGTGATAAATCTAGGTGAATTCCCCGGTAGACGTTAAAATCCAAATCGGTTATTTTTCTAAAAAAATAGTATTTCGGAAAATAACTTTTAACCGGGTGCTCTAATTTTGATCAGATTTTGTGAAATGCTAGATTGTTATCCACCCTGTGTCACTTAAAAGTAACTCCCTTAAAAACGAAGATATGTTCCGGACTCATGATTGTGACAAGCATGCCACATTGCACTGACATTTCCAACAAGGATTCGTCAAATCGGACTAAAACTTTAAGAATTGATAGTTAACATGACCCACATATGTAAAAACAGAAACTTATTTACCAAGCTCATGGGGAATTCCCCGAAGCCATGAAAAACTAAATAGAACTCTTTAGGGAATTTAGCTTCATTTCAATACAGCACTTAAAAAAAGCTTTAATTTAAAACATTTGTGATTAATTCTTTGTAAATCTATTACGATTGTTCTTTTTTACCTACACAAGGAGAATAAGTTTGGTTTGATAACTATGGGACCCATGAGTTTATGCTTGCAGAAACAAAAACTACATACACAGTGTATGAAATACAAAATGTGGTTAGGGACCCTGTAGCATGAATATATGGCATACAACATGTGTTTTACAAATAGTTGTGGTTAAACACGTGGTTGACACTATCTAGTTCGTTTTGTTTTTCAAATATTTATAAATATTCGATTCGTCTACATTTACATTAATCTGTTTTTATTTTATTCATATGTTTTTGTATAGTTGTAAACAACTATAGAAAGTAATAAAGCGATATTTCAAACAGTTGGTAATATATTTTCTTGATATTCTACTGGAACCAAATAAAATGTAACATGTCGATTCTGCATTAATTTAGGCTCAATAGAGGGTGTGTTAAGAGTTAAAGCCGAGTGTATTCATGGGACTCGCGCAATGGTTTGTTACAGCTGGTAAGTGGTTTGGTCACATGATGTTCCAGCTCCGTCGCATGTCTTGCTATGGATTCATCCCGGGGTCAAATGGGATGCTTTCAGTCTATAATGAGCAGAAAATGCCATGGAACCCATGCAGTAATGCTAAGACTTAAGACTTACGTGGATGGACAGTGAACACTTACTTTGAGGTGGTTGAGGTTGATGTTTGTTTGTAAATGTCACCGGAGGTTTAACATCCCGAATTGTGGGTCCCGTTTTTGTGATATAAATTCGGGTGGCGTAGTTAGTACAATAAAAGTTATCCTTTAAATCAGATTCACATAAAATGGGATTTCAAGGTGATGCCTGGAAAATATAAGCATTATGGTAAAAAAATGCTAGTTATATGCAATATCCACGCTAAAATAGTTAAGATCACACAAAATAACTCAAAACACACTAAACTAAAGTGCTCAAAATAATTTAAAATATATTACTACCCACTGCCATTGGTTTACCCATGACATAAACATGATAAATAAAGTAACTCAAACAGATTGAATTTATATATTAAACAAATTTACACCACCGTAATGTCAATTGTATTAAAATGTTTTTTATTGGACTTTATATACGATATACTTATATGTAATTGTTGTTTTGATTGCTTTTATAAGTCGGTATGCTGCATTAGAACTTCATTTAGGAAATATATTACCCTAATTTGTAGAGGTAAATGTGAATAATATTTATTTTTAAAAATAAACAATAAAATTGTTAGGAAAAAGGTAAAAATTGCTGTACATATCAGTTTAATGGCACATTGTTATTATGATGGATACGAATATTTTAATAGTGTGCTGTTGCCTTGAGAAAAATGTAACATATTTAAAATGTTTATTATAAAGCAATAACAATGTGGTATATATTTTGTAGTTTTTTTACTTGGTAAGAAATCTGGCAATAAGAAATGCAAACGAGACACAATAGATTCTGTAGAGTAATTCGTTATAACGCCACTATTTTTCATCCAATCAAATAAGCAAGCCCACATAACTAAAATAATTCGCTTAAGGTCAAGGTTCATTGTATGCAATATTAAATAAGTCAACACACCTGAAACCAAAGTCCGAATAAATAAATAAGCTCACAACACATCCTTGGAACTAAAGTCCGAATGATTATAAATTCCTACAGCCGAATATATAACTAAGCTCATACGCTTAGAACTAAAGTTCGAATAACTTCCTATTTAGAGGATGGTCAATGATCCTTTTTATGGTGTGAAGCATTACTGTTGAAAGCATTATCTCTTAGAATTATTATTTTATTATCTCTTTAGCCCAAACGCTCGATTTACTATTGTTTGAAGCCTGTGCGTTAGTAACACTGTAATCCTGAATATTGAAGTAGTAATTTTACTGTTGGAACCGCAATTTTTATTGTTTAACTGTTAACAAGGGAATAGCAGAGAACAATTTAATAGTGCAGAACAACCGTTTTACCGTGGCCAGTAGCCAAAAACTCTGTATACCTTGTCATCGATTGTACGTTGTATATTCAACGGTGGTAGTGTGTAATCAAGAATAAAATCAACCTTCCGAGGCGGAGTTCGGATCTGTTGGAGTCATTTCTCTGTGTCTTAATAATAGCTAGGGAACTTTAGGTCACTTGAAGTACCAAGCCATAGGCCATAGACACTCACACCCCAAACCAAACATAAACCCTACAATTCTTCTGTGACCAAAATATTATCGAGTTTTTAAAAATTGGATTTACAATTTGAATGTGTTTGTCACAGTATTCTGTTATAATGTAGAGTGCTTGGGCAAAGACCTGTAAAGACCTGTTGATGATGGGTAGGAGAGGTGAAGTTGCAGCGTCAGTAAATGAGAAAAGTCACATAAGCACAATGCCACATTTTAAAGCTTCTACATCTACCATGTATTAAAGCTTGGAATTCACGACATAGTGCATGTGTAGGGGTTCGCCAAGTATTCACCACAATTTAAACATCTGCGATAAGGTCATCCACTTGAAAACCGCAGAATCATGATGGGAACGCCTTAAGGTGTGACGTAAGGGAAGAATGTGCGGTAGGTCTGTCACGAGTTGCCAGGCCTTGTCATGTGCGACGAAGAAAAACGGGCGTGGTCGAATTATTGGCCTTACTTTGCATCAGTTGGGAGATAAAAACCAGGATTGAAACGAACTGGGGGCTTGGCTAGTAGCAGAACTAAGAGACAGCAGAGAGAGAAAGAACCCTGAGTTCTGCCGGGAAACCAGCACGGGTTTGCGAACGGGTCGACAAAAACAAAGGAAAACGGTCAGTCTATTAATCTCATCGCGCAATTATTATTCCGACAAGAGTCGTTCGCGGCGAATCGATTCCCGAGTAAAGTGCATTGATTTATTCGTGTTATATTGACAACGCTTCACAATAAACCAACCAACTTTCAACAAGCGTGGACTCGATCCTTTTAGTCGGATCGGATTATCACACTCGAGCCACGCGCAGTAGCATAGGGTAAAATCCTCAGATTAAAGTGTCAAACGTTGCATCATGTAAGTCGTATTAAATTGAACATCTCTAAGAGAAGTTATAAAATTTGTTGGCACAGCCAATTTCAATTGTTGACACAGAACCGATTTTACTTGTTGACACAGACCATCCAACGCATATTGAGCTGTTCTTCCCATTTTATTACGCTGTTAAACGCAGGACAAAATACGTAATTCAACATTTATTACATTTTAATAACCAGAAATGCCTACAAAGTTATTCATTAACGATTGTATTTTCAAAGGGAAACAATCTATTTGTTAGGAGGGATATTTATAGGATAGTGCAGTGGTTATGTCCAACAGGCATTTTGTTTCATATGTTCAGCTACAAGTTTACCTTATAACAGATTAGTTACTGATGAGCTATAAACATTATTTTAAAAACATGCATAAAATAACTTGATATTATCAAAAATAAAATTTAAAAAAACTTTTATGAATTCTTGTAAAAGTTATAATTATGGGGGTGTCATATTCTAGATTTTATCCATGTGAATGGTTAAATGTAAATATCACATGAAAAATCGTCAGATTACCTCCTATAAGAAAGCATTGAAGTAAATGTTGTGGGGATTAGTTAGTATATCTACAGCGACCCACCAACTAACAAGCCTGTGCTCGGCTATCACAGTCCCAGAAAATAAAACAAGCGACCACTCTCGGACAGGTCTCGTCGTTTACTAAAAAAATAATTCACACTTCACAGTCGAACAAAGTCACCAGATACGAGTCGGAAAATAGAGCAGATACGCAAAAGGTTTAAGCACATGACAAACCAAAAAAAGCAAAAGGCGTTAAATAAAATAAAGAACCCTACGATGTCACTGTATTATAGGATAGGATACTAATTATAGTGTCAGGTTGGTCTAGTGGTTAAGTGCGTCGCCTTTCAGACGAAGGTTTGCAGGTCCGAAAATGGTAGCTTGTTAGTCTGTTGTTTCCTAAGGCAAGACATGGCAATCTATCTTATTTAGGTATGAAATTAAGTTATTATGTGAATTAAAATACAATTCGTATTATGTCGATGGAAAATATGACACTGTCTATCAGTGGAACAACTTCTGCCAAAACTTACAACATAGACCATGGATCTGCCCTTCTTCAATTTGCCAACCAATCGCGAATAGATGGTGATTTTAACGATATCACAATTTGTGTGGAAGGGAACAACATTCGTGCAAATAAAATGGTTCTCTCATGTTTTTCCAATTTCTTCAAAACCATGTTTACAACCGAGGTTTGTATTATTAATTATGGGTCCCATTTGGAAAAATGGGACACATATTGTTTTTGTCCGTTTTTTTTTTCTTTTTTTTTTTTTTCGTCAAAGGTTTGACAGGCATGGCATGGCGCCCCGACATCTACCAAAAGGAATAATCGAATCGTAATGAAACTTAGTCATTCGTTAAACAACATGGTCTAAATATGCAAAAACCAAAATTTTTGGTAATAAATCAAGGGGAATTCCCCTGGGAGGTTAAAAACCAAAACGGTATTTTTTATGAAAAATTTACCATTTTGTGGCACAGCGCTTGAACGGCTGCTCTAATTTGAATCATATTTGGTGAGAAGTAAGTGTGTTAGTGACTGATTTAACACTTAAAAGAAATAAAAAAATTACCTAGGGAAATACCCTAAAAAAATCGATTTTGTACTGAAATCATTATTGTGACAGGCATGCCATGTCGCCTCAACATCTACAAGAAGGAGTAATGGAATCGCAATGAAAATTGGACATTTTTTAGACAACATGGTTTAGATATGCAGAAATCAAAATTTTGGGTAGTAAATCAAGGGGAATTCCCCTGGGATCTTAAAAACCAAAACGCTATTTTTTTCTAAAAAATTAGCCTTTTTTGGACATAGCGCTTGAACGGCTGTTACAATTTGAATCAGATTTCATGGAATGTAAGTGCATTAGTCACTGATTTAACACTTAGAAGAAATAATAAAATTACCTAAGGAAATACCCGACAAATAGGATATGTTCTCAAAACATGATTGTGACAAGCATGCCATGTCGCCCCGACATCTACCAAAAGGATTAATGGAATCGCAATCAAACTTTGGTATTTGTTATAGACAACACGAGTTTAGATATGCAGAAACCAAAATTTTGGGTAATGAATCCAGGGGAATTCCCATAAGACGTTAAAAACCAAAACGTTTTTTTTCTTATAAATTAGCTTTTGGGGGCATAGCGCTTGAACGGCTGCTCTAATTTTGATCAGATTCAGTGAAATGTTAGACCATTAGACAGTCTGTGCCAATTAAAAAAAAAAAAACATTTACATAGGGTAATTTCCTTGAAAACGAAGATATGTTCTTGAGTTACGATTGTAACAGACATGCCATATCGCACTGACATCTCTAATAAGCAGTCTACAAATCAGATTAAAACTTTAAGAATTGTTCCATAACATAAGTTACTTATAAAAGCAGAAACTTATCTACTAAACCCAGGGGAATTTCCTGAAACCATTAAAAAATAAATCGGGCTGTTTTGGGAATTTAGCCTTATTTCACTACAGCGCTTGAAAAGAAGCTTTAATTTAAAATATTTGTGGTGAAATGTTCGTAAATTTTAGACGTTTATCTTTTATTTAACTGCACATAGAAAATAAGTTTGGTTGGTTAACTATGGGACCCATGCGTTTATGCTTGCAGAAACAAACTATATACTCGGTGTATAAAATACAAATTGTGTTTAGGGACCCTGTATCATGAATATATGGCATACAACATGTGTTTTACAAATAGTGGTGGTTAAACACGTGGTTGACACTTTCTAGTTGTTATTGATGTTGTAATGTATTAAAGTAGAACTTATGTTTAACTTGGCTTACTAAGCTTTAGTCAGAAAAAAATCATGTGCACTTTAAGAACATTGCTTGAAGGCACTGGTATGTTTGCTTGGAATATAAATTTAATCCATGGATTTATTCTATTAGATGGAGGAAAAGTACAAGGATAGTGTAGAAGTCCAATATGTAGATTTCGGAACCATGGAGGCTCTTGTGGAGTTTATGTATACTGGACGAATCGAGATCAATGGCAACAATGTTTTCAATATTCTGGCAGTCTCTGATTACTTGCAAATGGAATGTAGGAATAATATATTTCTAACTATGGTTGCTTACTGTAATTTGTTATGTTAATCAATTGTATCCTCACTATATTGGAAATCCCATCACACACAGTATTTTATTATATTCCATCTCTTTCAAGCTAAATGAGTTGTTAGTAATTAGTCACACGTGTTAGTGATTGAATTGTAGTGTTAACACTAGTTTAACATTTTATAATTTCAGCTGCCCGGATATTGTGCATCGAATATCTATCGGGTTCAATTTCTGTCCAAAACTGTTTGACGATTCATGCATTGGTTGATAGACACGATGTTCTAGAGTTACAAAGCAAAGTCAACCAATTCATCATTGACAGTTACAAACAAATTATCAGCCTCCATTATTTCCAGCAACTGTCTAAAGATCAAGTTGTGAAGCTCATTGAGGAAACTCATAAAAAGGTTGATTTCGTCTGCTTGTTTGATTATTGCTAAGTGCAAGCCTGTCATTTTATAATTAATAAATCCATGTATATTTGCAATATGTTTTCGTTACAACTCCAAAAGGTGTTTTTTTTCTTTACTTACTTTACAAATATGTACAGAATGTTGGAAAATAATTTTTAAAAGCCAACTAAAATTATATGAGGGGGTGTTTTTGATTTTTTTATAATATATTGCTAAATAAAGTAGGTTCATTATAAAATCATTATCTATTTAATGATATAAATAATGAAGTACGGTGAATTATATCTCCAATACATATTTTCCTTCTGGAATAATAATTAATCAATAGATATTAGGTAAAGAACATTTGAAGCAAACTAATGGATATTCCCCAACTAGTTGATAAATACTTTGATTTGAATCTGGGGATGTCAATGACCAAACCATGCATCCAGGTTTGTCCTGATTTGGTTTACACTGCGGTCATGAACTGGGTTAAGTCTGATGTGGCTGCCAGGGAAGGTTACTTGAACGAACTCATTAAGTTTGTTAATTTCAATGGCTTGACAAATGAGACCCTTGGAAATGTGGATGCCATCAAGGTGAGAATGGGAAAAAATGTGGATTGCCGCAGAACAAATTTCCGTCCAGATGCTGGATTCAAACTCGCAACCTTCCAGCTTACAGAGCTACCCAGCTGAACTATTATCTGAAATAATACTTTATATAGTTTAACTTGAATTTAAATTGTATTTAGAGTGTCCTTCGAGAGCAAGGTGATTGGTTTTATGAGCACTGCCTAGCTATGGCTCAGAGATTTAAAAACAAAGGTATAAATGAATTGTTATTTTAATAATTTTTTTTAATAGTTTTTTGACTCACATCAACTAAAAATATATATATTTTTTTTAATTCGCGATTCTTGTAATAGTTGAAATATAAGTGCTGTTTTACCCTGTTCGAACAAGGCCTTGCACATGTTGGCATACGTGGTCAATAATAAGATTAATACTTGCTTTCAGGGCTGTGATTCTTCCTTGTGTGTTGTAGTTATTGCTGTGTATTTGTTAATATCGGATGTTAGTGTTGTTTGGTATAATTCACCTGAATATGATTAACCTGATATGTAAGGTGCCTGGAAAGTACATTTTAAATATGGACCTGTTGTAAATATACGTGTGATAGTGTGACATCTTATTCATTTATTCTATTATTAGAGAGTTCTATCATCTCAGTTGGTGGGAATAAGACTTTGAACAGAGTTTTTAAATATAATTTGCAAACACAGAAATGGAGTGAACTGCCGGTAAGTTTCTCATTGTCGTTTTTTAAACATATAAAACAGCAGTTTGACATTAATGACAAATTCGTTCTCCATTGGTACATAAACGTACATAAACAGAGTTACCTGGGCATCCAGCCATACATGTAGTAAAGACAAGGCACATCTACCTGTTGGACTGCATGGTTATTCTCATGATGTCATCTTAACTTTAACTTTCACGCGCATTTTTCCATTCAGTTATTATAAAATGCGATTGTATTGAATGCGGTATCTGAAACTAATGCACAAAATATAAATATATCAAAACAATAAATAATAAACACAGAACAATATAAATAAAACGTAGATCTTGACGGCCACGTCTCAATATGTAAATAATTGATTGGTTATTAGACGTGTTTCAACGACTGTCTTTTTCTGTTTTTTTTCATTTTTTCCTAATTATTATCAGTGTTCCTGCTTTGTGTTTTCATCTGGGAAACAAAAAACTAAAGTGAATACCTTAGTTTGGGAGAATTGTAACGGAAATCCGTTCATAACAGATTGTGCTTATCTCTCCTTTAATAAGCCTAACTACAGATTGCCTCTGTCACGGTTTAGGTCTACTCACAACAAACTAGGTAAAAAATAATGCTGTCACATGAAACACAAAATAATACACCAGAATAGCAAAATTCTCGCATTAACCAATAGCATTTTTATATATCTGAGCAATGATGCTTAATGATTGGATAAACTACATGTTCTTTTCTTTATATATTTATGGGTTCCGTTTGACCCCCAAGGAAATTGGGTAAAATGCGTTGAGGTGGAAATTTTCAGGATTCAAGCTAACTGATAAAATTAATTTAGAAAAGCGCAATTGGTATATAAATACCCCAAGTTCATGGTATATACATACCCCAAGTTATCATAAAAATTTCCTAAAATATAGAATTCAAATATAATATATCTATTACTATTGTAGCGAATCCTAGAGTGGTAGTTTTTAATATATCCTATCACATTCAACCCAAACTTTTATACAGTGCGCCGCAGCGATAAAAGCGCTCGCGCGTCAAATTAAGGGCAATCAAGGAAGGAACAAAAGGAATGCAAGGAACGTTACACTTTGTATATAAAACAGCTAAACAATAAAATCAACACAAATCAATGGTGAATTAAAAACAAACGTATTCAGATATCCCCATACCCACCGTCAACCATTTACCGGAAAACCTCCCGACACTGAACTGCAGTTAAACCAGTGATAAGTCTGCTTTAACACCCCATAATCACTGGAAAAAATAACTTAACTTTTTAAACTTTACTTTTGGGAAATATTGCGTAAATCACATCAGGAAAGTTCTGCACTAAACATATAAGCACGCCGACCGTTTTTTTCCGTTTTTCAGGGATTTTGTAGCCGATGTTCCTTTCCGATATTATTTGGCAAGTAGTTTCTTTTCCATATCTTAGGACTAAAAGTGACAATTTACTTTAAATTTAAAAAAAATGATAAAAAACATAAATAAGAATTTCCTAGATAGTGTTGATGTGTGTTCAGTAATAAAAAGTAATCATAAAAGTTTATTTATCACAGAATCTACCAGTTGGTCGTGAAAGTGGATCAGCTGTTGTTATCGGTGATATTCTCTATTACTTTGGTGGATGCATTAGAACTGATGACAAGCGCATCGTGTATAACATTGTTCATCGAATGGACTTAAAGAAGACGAAATTAGAATGGAAAGAGGCAGGTTCAATGAATGTCAAGAGATATGTTCATGATGCTGCTGTTTTAAATGGTTGTGTTTCTACATGTTTTGTCGGGTGATGTTTTCTTATGTGTTCGTATCTCAGGTTCAATCTTTACATTTGGTGGGGTTGATCATACAGAAAATGATGTTTCATCGGGTGAATGTTATGTTGTTCCACTAAACAAATGGGTTATTGCTAACCCGATGCAAAAAGTTAGAAGTGGTCATTCTGTCGTTGTATTTCAAGGTAGATTATAAATTCGCAATTATGCTTGCATTCACATTCCTATGTTTACAGGTCTCTTTTTCTAAATGCAGCTAGTTTGATAATTGAAGCATTTGTAAATTCTTAACATTGTATTCTTATTTAGTGCATATGCTTGGCATGCATTGTTCAATCTCTTGTCTGCGTTATATAGGTTATGATCTCATTCTAATCCCTGGCATTTGGTAAAAGGTTGAGCTCTGGAACATGCATACCATTCTAGTCAAGTTACCAGAGCTAATACAATGAATTATACCACAAATCAATTCCTGCTAATTTACTTCCCGAGAAGTTAAGAAATCTTTTGCTTTAATATCACATGTTGACCGACTGTATATGTGATTTCTTGCAAACATTTGACTTAATTGTGTAATGATATTGGGCAATAAGTATTTTGTTCATTTGTTGAAGATAATTCTTTAATTTTTTGTCTATCTGTAATTGTAAAAGTTAATAAAATCTTTATTTAAAGAAAATTATTTATTATAAGTTTTAATTCACGCAGATCGGTTATATTCACTGTGTGGAAGGAATGGGATCAACGTTACATCTTCAGTTGAGTGTTATGATCCAACATCAGAGTCTTGGACAGCTGTACCTTCTATGCAAACGCCACGAAAGTGGTTTGTTGCTGTGGTATTTGACAACGCCATTTATACTTTGGGTAAATCTATGAATTTATTTTGGTATCATGGTACATGGTAATTTATACACAGTGTGGAAACCTTATTGTCATTGTATACTGATCGACCATCAGAAAACTTGTACCCACTGTACGGTTTTCCTATGAAACCAGCACCATTCAATTTCCCTACAATTGCACTTACACATTGTCATGCATGTGTGATGGTGGTTTATTATGTATTCCATTGTGCCAGGTGATTCAGTAGTGGCCATTAAACCTTAGAAATAATTTGCGGAGAAATATAAAAGCAGCACCGTTTACTGCAACACACAGTAGAGCTACAGTACAGCGGTCATTTAAACGAAGCATATTACCTTAGTAGTATTGCTTAATCAAATGTCAATTTTCTTTCTTATATTAAGCTGGCTATGATGGAAAGAAGCCACTTAAGTCAGTGGAGAAATACAATGTTAACGATGGAACTTGGAATTTTGTGTCGGAGATGAATGTTGAACGATGTGCCTTTGCAGCTTGTGTTGCTCAGAACAAGATTTATGTTGTTGGAGGGTAAATATATTTCTTGTCAGTTTGTTGTGTTGGTAAACTTGTCTCTATTTTCTGTGCATGTTTGAGAAAGTTAAAATGTTTGAGAAAGTTTTCTCAACAGTCGGCGCGAGAAAGTGCATGTTTGAGAAAGTTTTCTCAACAGTCGGCGCGATGATTGAAAAGTGATGAATAAATGACTATGCAACTTAATTACGCTCGATTTCGGTTTCTATGGTGTATTTAAGCCAGCATTCGAAGTCCCTAACAACAAAAATAAAAAGATTAATTTTTAGTAATTGATGTGATGATTGTAATGTTACTGATTCTCTCTTGTAGCAAGGATTCCAATAACCAAGTTGTAACATCGATTGAATGTTACGATCCTCAAACTGACAAGTGGAGCATCGTTGGTGAAACTGAAGCAGAGTTATACAACCATATTCTGGTTGCTGTTTGAACTTGTGAGAATAAAGGAAACACTTTGTGGCCACCATTCAGCGTTTATTGCAAACTGGTGATATATTTTGTTGATAAACTGTAGAGTTTTTCACTATGGTAGATGCACAGCAAATGTTTTATGTTACTATAATATAGTACAGTGGCATTTGCAGTAATGCAGCAGGATGGACATTGTTGTTGTGTACATTGATATTCACTATTTCCATCCAAATTAAGTTTATCTGATAAACATTAGATTATTGTGTTGCAATGTTATTACTTTTTCATTGTGGATTGCTGTGTGCAGACATGTTGATATTTAAAAGATTAGTGAACAATCACATTCGCATTATAATAATATAGAACAGAGTGTAGGACTTTTGCATTTCTTTATTAGCTCTCTTTGTTCCACCATTGCACTATGCAGCAAATATTTTTATTGTGATTTTTCATATAAATAATTCTTTATATTAATTTACTTTAAACCCATTGAGTTTTAGTGTAATATAATTGATTGTAAACAATTAAAATGTGATTCCTGTCCAGTTTTACTTCTGTATTTTATATTATTATGTTGCATCATTGTAATTTATTTTTTGTAGATTAGTGTGCAGCCAATATTTTCCCATTGTTAGCAAAGCGTGTGGCAACTTTGTATATCTTTATCATAGATCAATGTGTGGCTAGCTATATTCTTAAAACCGAAGTTTATGGCATGTTACTTCCTTATTATTTCCTATCTGTTCCACTCAGTCGCGCCGAACTTACGAAAGGCCAGGGTATGCGAGGGTTGGTTTAATTTTCGCGCCAAAATATTGTTTAACATTAAATTGCCCTAGAATGCGTCTCCCGGACATTTCAAACTAGGCCGTTAACGATAAACAATTTCGAGCCGATAGCGATTCGGCATGATTAGTTCATGTTTAATTAAATAATTTGGGAGCCCTCGCGTTCGTCGCGCTGAATGCAATAAAATCCCCAGCTAAAAACAAAATAAATTATAGTATAAACTTCTCGTGTTCTGCTATGCTAACTTAAGTTACTCCAACTGACATTTAATGTGTCTTTAATTGGCACAAAAAGCGATGCGATGATGCAAGTTGTTTTCCAAACTTTCACTTTAAAAAATGTTCGAACGTCTTCGCACAATAGTTGCGCTTTCGGTAAGGAGAAACGCACAACGCGTATTACGTGCAGTAGTGTTATAAAGTTCCTTTAGACGCCTATATAGTATATAAGATATTATAGTCGCCAGTGGTTGTTGTACGCCTCTATATTAAGGTAGTGTATATGTATATAGCCCAACCAATCCTATAAAAATTCCTTAGTTTCCGGTTAGGTTATAATCGTTCGGTTTGCAGCCAAAGGACCGAGTTATAAATTATCGAATCGTCCCGATGTAGACCATTCGACTATCGTTACTTGATTGGAATAATATTTGATAAAACAAATGTTATATTCCAAAGGTGTATGTGCGCGTCTGGGAAATCAAATGATCTCCGCAATTATAGGCGTTACTAAAAAGTAGTTTAAAAATTTTTAGTCAGGGCAGGCATAGATTCAACAGGGTATTACGTACGGTAGCGGAATCTAATAATTTATTTATTCTGTGAAACAAAATCACACAAACAACAATAAATCACAATTTTTAATACTGAAAATTTTAATTGTGTAACATGCGTAAAATAAGTTTTAACGCAATTTTCGCTTTATGTTTTTAATTGATAACAGACTGCTTATACTAAAGAAACATTAGTTTATTTTCTCTTATCATTATCGTGAGCTTTAAGTGTTCGCACAAGTCATCAAAAAGATAAACGCGTCTACTCATTTCGGCCAGGTGCAAGTTGGGACGGGTCCCTCTATTTTGTACAGGTCCGTAATGTCCGCTGGGTCCGCTATGTCCAGCGATAGGTCCGCTATGTCCAGCGCTAGGTCCAGCGCTGGGTCCTGAGCTAGGTCCGCTATGTCTAGCTTTAGGTCCGCTAGGTCCAGTGCCCAACCCTAATCACTAACCTCAACTCCAGAACTAACCCTAACTTGAACCCCATGTTTAAAACTAACTCTAGCGCTGGACCTAGCGGACCTGTACAAAACAGAGGGACCGAGTTGGACCAAGGCCAAGAAATCCTCCTGCGTACATAATAAGCCGAAGATTGCTTAATAGTTTAAGTCAAAAAAAATGAATTATCTTTTCTAATTCTAATTTAAACACTCGCTACCCTAATATAAACGTATGCTTGAGAATATATCTTTACCTACCTTATAAAAGCGCCTGGTTGTTTCTTAAGTTGTTGTTTCATTAACACAATCGCCGCTGTATAATCATAGCAAAGGTGTGGCCAAATATATAAGCAATACGCTATATATCGATTATATATCTTCCACTTGCAACTAAACTAAAGCTAAACAATTTTATTTGAAATCTGATTTGTTTTCATTCAACTTTTTATTGCTTTATCATAGATAAATGGTGGGAAGCTTTTTATTTTTAAATCGCGGTAAATGTATTGCAGCGTCATTTATTTCTTTACTCATGTAGCTAGGAGATGTAAACAATTTAGTCACATTTTCATTAAAAAATATTTCGTCAGCATCTGTATAAACATCCCAATAGTTTTAGGTTTAAAACAGTTAAGAAGAACCAAATTCAAAATTAAACTTGACGTAATGCTATTAATTTCTTGCTGTATAACATACAAAAGATTTGTCCATTTATGTTTAATAGGGACTGTTTGTTTTAAATGTAAATTATATTCCGTTGTACAAACTACAACCTTTA
>CH002947.1:327759-346834 GCA_000149265.1 Ciona savignyi
TACAAACTACAAGCTTTAACCATAGAACACTCTCAACTGGATTTTCTGCCCAGCTCTTTACCACCTTGTATTGCCCATGCAACATATTTCTCATTACAACGAAATCTTATAGACTTCGTTTGGTGATTATATATTTATAATTATTCTATCATTATACATTTACATTTATCTGTTTTTATTTTATTCATGTGTTTCTGTATTAAGGGCAGTAAAAGGTAGATGCTGCAACCAGTTAACAAGATACAGTGCTGGGGTAAAGCTGGTTAATGTTTAAATTGTTATAAATATTCAATTTCCTTCAATTTGGTAGAACCCATTAATTCGCTGGGTTCAGACAATGTCCGTTAAGTTTATTGCCAAAGAACACAACCGACTAGCGACCAGTTTCGAAACTACAACCTTTTGGTTGTAAGGCGTCGTAGTAAACCACCAGACTAACGGGTCGGTTTGCGTATGCGTGAATGAACATGAAGATAAGTATAAAATTTATTTTTAATATTGGAAAATTTCTTAAATAATATTTGCTTGTGGTAAGCGGTAATTATTTCATATAACCTAAAAAATTGACAGCACTTAAGTTAGATGTTGAATCACAAATAAATGTTTGCAATAAAACTCTCAGAACCCAATGTACAACCAGCTTCAAAATTCGTTGCTTTATTGTAATAAAACATCTTTCTAAGTGATTGGTTCCTTTTGGAGGTTTTGTTAGAAAATAATTATAGCTTGAAATAAAATCATACATATATATAAAGGCGTTAATGAAATTGATTTTTTACTTTTAAATCATCGTGTGACGCAGTGTAAACCGACTCTACCATACCACCCGATTCGTTACGGATTAGCCCATAGTATGGGACATGGTTTGGTATGATTAGCGCATAGTATGCAGCTATGGTCGTATTTTCATACCACATGGTACGGCGATTAAGCATATTATGGTTGATCGCGATATTTTGTAAAATCATTGCAATGGTTACGCATGACTTATTTTCAGATTAAACAGTGTGTGGTAGCGTACGTTAGTGTAGCCTGAAAAGCTTTGAAGAATTAGTTAGAATTCCATTTTAGCATGTTCAATTAGGCAGTTGCCGTTATTTTAGTGTGATAAATATTAAACTACTAAAAGTAAAGGTACTAGTAAAATGTTAAGCGACCGGTTAAGGTTGCCGGCTAACACTGTGGCCGACGATATCTGTGACAACATCGTGGAAGTCGTTTGCTGCTACGAGGTAAGATTGTGTGCTGACATTATAGCATCACTAGGCAAGTTGTGTTTTGATACTGAACTGAGTGAGGTTGTATGTCAATACTGGTCGGGGTTGTGTGTCAATACTGGGGGAGGTTGTATCCCAATACTGTCTGATGTTTCCGGAAATACTGGGAAAGGTTGTGTGCCAATAGTGGGTAAGGTTGTGTGGCAATACTGGGTGATGTTATACGGCAATACTGGTTGAGGTTGTAGGATAATACTGGTTGAGGTTGTGTTTAATACTGGGTTAGTTTGCATGGTAATACTGGATGTTGTTGCACAGGAATCGTGGGGAAGGTTGTACGACAATACGAAGTGAGGTTGTACAGCAATACCGGGTAAGGTTGTACGGCAATACCTGGTAAGGTTGTACGGCAATACCGGGTGATGTTGTACCATACGGCAATATTGGGTAAAGTTGTGCGGCAATACTGTGTAAGATTGTGTAGCAATACTGGGTGAGGTTGTACGGCAATACTGGGTGATGTTGTACCGCAATATTGGGTGAGGTTGTGCGGCAATACTGGTTGATGTTGTATGGCAATACTGGGTGAGGTTATGTTCAATACTGGGTGAGGTTGTGCAGCAATACTGGTTGAGGTTGCACAGCAATACTTGGTGAGGTTGTGCAGCAATACTGGGTGAGGTTGTGCAGCAATACTGGGTGAAGTTGTGCAGCAATACTGGGTGAAGTTGTGTCCAATACTTGATGAGGTTGTGCGCCAATACTGGCAATACTAGGTGAGTTTGTACGACAATACTAGGTGATGTTAAATGGCAATACTGTGTGAGATTTTACGACAATACTGGGTTAGGTTGGGCCGCATTACTGGTTGAGGTTGTGTCCTATACTGGGTGGGGTTGTGTGGCAATACTGGGTAAGGTTTCATGACAATACTGGGTGAAGTTGTACGGTAATACTGGGTGAGGTTGTACAACAGTACAGGGTGAGGTTGTACAGCAATATTGGTTATGATCTCATCATTATCCCTGGCATTTGGTGAAAGGTTGGGCTCTGGAACATGCACACTATTCTAGTCAAGTTACCATACCTAATACAATGAGTTATACCAGTGGTATAATATACCACAGACCAATTCCATCAAAATTACTTCCCGAGAAGTGAAGAAATCTTTTGTTTAATATAACATGTTGAGGGACTGTATATATGATTCCTTGCAAACACTTGACTTATTATTGTAATGGTATTAGGCAATAAGTATTTTGTTCATTTGTTAAAGATAAATCTTTAATTTTATTATGGGTCCCAAAAATGGGACATATATTGTTTTTGTCCGTTTTTTTTCGTTTTTTAGTCAAAGGTTTGACAGGCATGGCATAACGCCCGACACCTACCAGAAGGAATAATGGCATCGTAATTATACTTAGCCATTTGTTAGACAATATGGTCTTGATATGCAGAAACCAAAATTATGAGTAATAAATCCAGGGGAATTCCCCTGGGAGGTTAAAAACCAAAACGGTATTTTATTTGAAAAATTTAGCTTTTTGTGGCTTAGCGCTTGAACGGCTGCTCCAATTTAAATTAGATTTGGTGGAATGTAAATGAATTATGCACTGATTTAACACTTAGAAGAAATAAAAAATTACCTAGAGAAATACCCTAAAAATAAGATTTTGTTCTCAAATCATGATTGTGACAGGCATACCATGTCGCCCTGGCCCTGACATCTACCAGAAAGAGTAATGGAATCGCAATAAAAATTTGACTTTTTTAAACAACATGTTCTAGATATGCAAACCAAACTTTTGGGTAATGAATCTAGGAGAATTCCCCTGAGACGTTAAAAAACAAAACGTTTTTTTTCTAATAAATTAGCTTTTTGGGGCATAGCGCTTAAACGGCTGCTCTAATTTCGATCAGATTTGGTGAAATGTTATACCATTAGACACTGTGTGCCAATTAAAAAAAGAAAACATTTGCTTAGGGTAATTCCCTAAAAAACGAAGATATGTTTCTAAATTATGATTGTGACAGCCATATCGCACTGACATCTCCAACAAGGAGTCGACAAATCAGATTAAAACTTTAAGAATTGTTACACAACATCACCCACATATGTAAAAACAGAAACTTATCTACTAAACCTGGGGGAATAATCTGAAACCGTGAAAACCTAAATCGGGCTGTTTTGGCAATTTCGTTTCATATCACTACAGCGCTTGAAAAGAAGATTTTAATTTAAAACATTTGTGGTGAAATGTTCGTAAATTTAAGACGTTAATTCTTTTTTTAACTAAACATGGAGAGAAGTTTGGTTTGATAACTATGGGACCCATGCGTTTATGCTTGCAGAAACAAACTACATACTTGGTGTATAAAATACAAATTGTGGTTATGGACCCTGTAGCATGAATATATACCATACAACATGTATTTTACAAATAGTGGTGGTTAAACACGTGGTTGACACTCTCTATTCCATTTTATATTTGCTAAGCCTATTTACCCTTTATTCATAGTTTGCGTTTGGCATAATTCCGGTAGATGTTTGCCCAACACAAATAAACCATTAACCTATAATTATGCGGTTGGTCAGCAGATTATGACGTAGGTTTTCTTAAACTATTTAATTTTCCAAAATATATAGGGCATTTTACGAGGTCCAAAAAGTTTACGTTCGAGAAGTTTCACATGTGCACGTTTTGTGTAATTGTAAAAGTAAATAAAAGTCTTTCTTTAAAGAGAATTATTTATCATAAGTTACAATTTACGCAGATCGGTTATATTTACTGTGTGGAAGGATTGGGAAAGAAATTACATCTTCAGTTGAGTGCTATGATCCAACATTGGAGACTTGGATAAAAGTTACTTCTATGCAAACACCACGACGCTGGTTTGTTGCTGTGGTGATGGACAACGCCATTTATGCTTTGGGTGAATCTATGAATTTAATTTGGTAATATGATATATAGTCATTTATACACAGTGTGAAAACCTTACTGTCATAACGTCAACAACGTTATCATTATATGCTCATCAACAAGCAGAAACATTGTACCCACTGTGCGTTTGCACTATCCAATTTCCCACAATTGCTAGAAATATTTGGCGGAGGAATATGAATGCAGCACCTTTTACTGCAACACACAGTAAAGTCACGGTACAGGGGTTCATTTAAATAAAGCTTTATTATCTTAGTACTATTACTTAGTCATATGCCAATGTTCCTTCATGTATTAAAGCTGGCCATGATGAAGAGCAGCCACTTAAGTCAGTGGAGAAATACAATGTTAACGATGGGACTTGGAGTTTTGTGTCGGAGATGAATGTTGAACGACGTTCCTTTGCAGCTTGTGTTGCTCAGAACAAGATTTATGTTGTTGGAGGGTAAATATATTTCTTGTCAGTTTGTGTTGTTGGTAAACGTGTCTATATTCTCTGTGCTTGTTTGTTGAAGTTGAAAATTCCTTAACAGTCGGCGCGATGATTGGGTTGTGATGAATAAATGACCAGGCATTATAATTAATGCTCGATTCCAGTTTGTAAGTTGTATTTAACCCAGCAAACATGCGAGGTTCCCATCAATAAAATTAGAAGATTAAATTTAGTTATGTATAGTTATAGTTATTAATGAACAGAAAACGTATTAATGTTACAAATTAAGCTTAAATAAACTAAAATAAATTAAAAAATACAAAAGAATGATTGGCCTAAATGATCTAAGAAATAGCATCGCAGAATACTGGCGAAAAAATAATCTTATTTCTTTTTCGGATGACGATACCCGATACCGGAATCTGTGGTATTCTTAAAACAATGGTTTTCTAGAGTAGGCTTAACCTGATGCCAGACAGCTTCTACCTGGCAAAAAAACCCAAAATCACAAATATTGTAAACTGGAGAGACTGAATAAAAAAGTTGCCGAAAAGGTGGCGCTTTAAATATTACAAAACAACGGGTCATGAATAACATAAACTGATTGGTGGTATTAACAATGTTCAAATGTTTTTAGCACCCCTTCTTTATTGTTTACTTCTATAGGGGCAAGTGCATTTGGCCGCTAGTCGCTAAACCAAAAGATCACTTTAGGCTGTCCTTTCCAGTTTGTAAAGTCGGTGCTTTTCTGATTTTTGACTTTGGTAACTCGCAGCATAGAATTCAGAATATAGACTATAGACGCAAGGCAGTATTTTATTCTGTAAGCTGCATTCTATTGCTGAGAATGCAGCGCAAGTTACACGGTTATGGTGGCAATAAATTGTGTGTTACACACAAGGCAATATATAGCAAAGTGGAAAGACTTTTCGACGCCCATTTTAATTACGATAACGACTCGCGTTTTTAATACAAAAGGCGACGTATTCGTCGCAAATACCGCGCAAACTACTTGTTAGTAAAAAATACGATCACATACGTGTTCTAAAACGATATACGTGATCATTATACACAAACAATTGTATTAGTTCCAGAAAGCATCGATCCACCACATGTTAATGGAATAAGTGAACACAACAAAAATATTTAATGTTATCAATTGTTGGAACACCAATTGTTTTTTTTACCTTATTTTGCGGTAATAAAGCTAAATATCTGAATTTATAGAACAGAATACTTTCAGCAAATGGCTTGCCGGCATAATTGATATAAAAGTTCTTGTGAACAAACATACAAATATAGTAGTTCACCCAGCAGTATACAAATAAACAATCAATCCACAAATTGCACTTATTATCACTCGGAATAAATGAGGATTTATAATATATGGTGATTGTTATGTTACTAATTCTCTTTTGTAGGTTAGATTCTAACTTGAAAGTTGTAACATCGATTGAATGTTACGATCCTCAAACTGACAAGTGGAGCATCGTTGGTGAAACTGAAGCAGAGTTATTTAACCATTCTCTGGTCGCTGTTTGAACTTGTGAGAATAAAGGAAACACTTTGTGGCCACCATTCAGCGTTTATTGCAACCTGTTGGTATATTATGTTGTTAAACTGCAGAGTTTTCCACTATGGTAGATACACAGCACATGATTTATGTTACTATCATAACAAAGTGGTGGTTGCACTAATGCAGCAGGATGGACATTGTTGCTGTGTACATTGATATTCACTATTTCCATCCAAATTAAGTTTGTCTGATAAACATTACATTATTGTGTTGCAATGTGATTACTTCTTAATTTGTGGATTGCTGTGTGCAGACATTTTGATATTTTAAAGATTAGTGAACAATCACATTTGCTTTATATATGTATACAACAGAGTTTAGAACTTGTGAATGCATTTCTTTATTAGCTCTCTTTGTTTCACCATTGCACTATGCAGAAGATATTTTTATTCTGTGATTTTTCATATAAATAATTCTTCATATTAATTTACTGTCAACCCATTAAGTTTTTATGTAATATAATTGATTATAAACAATTAAAATGTGATTCCTGTCCAGTTTTGCTTCTCTATTTTATATTAGTATGTTGCATCATTGTAATTTATCTTTTGTAGATTAGTGTACAACCATTGTTTTTTCCATTGTTGGCCAAGCGTGTGGCAACTGTTTATATCTTTATCATAGATTAATGTGTGGCTAGCTTTATTCTTCAAATCGAAGTTTATGGCTTGTAACTTCATTAATATTTCCTATTCGTTCCACTTGCAACTAAACCAAGGCTAAACACTTTGAACTGCAATCTGATTTAGTTTTCTTAAATTTGTTATTGCTTTATCATGGATAAATGTGTCTCGAGCTTTTTTATTTTTAAATCAGAGTAAACGTAGTTCAGCGTCGTTTATTCCTCTACCCATGCAGCTTGGAGAGGTAAACACTTTTGTCACATTTTCATGTAAATAATATTTTTTAACCACCTGTATAAACATTAATGGAAGAAGCAAATTTAATGGTTTTATTTTTATTCATATGTTTCTGTATAGTAAGCAGTAGAAAGTATATGCTGCAAGCAGTGAACAAGATACAGTGCGGGGGTAAAGCTAGGTAATGGTAAACAACTATGAGAAGTAATAAAGCGATATTTCCAACACTTGCTAAAACGAATAAGTAACGGTGAAAATTATAGCAATTGAAATAAAATGTTTAAACAGTAATTGGTGTAGGATATGGATGTATATCCTCGTGAATAAGAAAACCATGTGGTTTACCACACGGGCAATCGTCAGATCACCGTCGGGTTACCGGATCTATTGCAGTGTGTTGTGTATAATTAACACGTTCCTTCAATTTGGTAGAACCCATTAATCCACTGGGTTCAGGCAATGTTCGTTAATTGTCTTGCCCAAGAACACTACCGACTAGCTAGCGACCAGATTCGAACTTCAACCATCAATTGAGGAAACGTGTCTATCATACACAACACACTGGTATAGCTCCGGTAACCCGACGATGGGCGCGAGGGGATTCTGAGGAGTGCGCGTGGGTTAACCCACTTGGTTTTCCCATTCACGGGGATAAATATCCTATCCTCTCCTAACCCCGGTAAAAATTGTTTCAAGCTGATTTAAATGGAGGTACTAAAATGAGCAGAAAATGCCATAGAACTTATGCTCAATAGTAACAAGCTCAGGATGAATGCTACGAAAGGCTTGTTATAGTCGTTGTATCTGTGCCGAAGCCAGTGACAGGTAGATTGTTTAGTCTAACAGTGGTTGTCGTATTCCAGTAGTTTTTCTGCACAAATCAGATGTGGCTTATTTGTTTAAACTCGCAAGATCAGTCACTTCACCAAGAGTTGCAACAGTGTAGAGTTGAAACAACACAAAGGCAGATCTGAATTAACTTTCACACACAGGTGCATTGGATCTGGCTACCGTATCAGCATCAGCAGTACAAGAGATTAGCTTAACCAAGGAGCAAATTACACATCGAGTTCGTCGCATCAGATGCTGCGACACTTTCCAGGTTTGTTGGTCTTTATGGATAGCTCCAACACCATGCTTACATGTTAGTTATACATCAAGCACACAGTTAAGTGGGGGCTTTCACAGAGTGTGAATGAGTAGACATGACTTTTAATTTGGACAACATATTACGTACCACTGGGTTGGAGCAATGTAATGTAGCTTGCTGAGGTGCACAGTAATAAACATCATGCTCACAGTCGAGTTGTGGAGCTATGTGCATAGTTAGACATGACTTGGACATCTCTTTCAATACCACTATGTTAGATCAATATATAAGCAGCAAATATAATGTGAAAGCTTTCATAGGGATGTTTGCAAATTGGGAATTGGGAAACATTATTTGTCGCGTGTTAGGGCTGGTGGCGATCACATGTTAGATTGTAGGTTAAATTTCTACTTGCACTTCTCAAGCACTAGTGTAATTATGTATCCAGGGAAATATCGGTTAATTGTGTCCAGCTTGCCTGGATTATCTACTTAATTTTTGTCCGTGGATATGTTATAAATAAGTATTTAAATGGTTAAATAAATGCTTTGTCAAGGTACCATCGCCTGAAAGAGTTCTGATGGGAATTGAATCCACAACCTGTCGGGTGATCACCACCATCCCCAACCACTAAACTATACAGCTCACATTTTTATAACTCTATTCATTTAGAAACTTAGCAATGGCCGAAGGACGATCAAGAAACCTCAAATTATATGTCACTCACGTAACTTGGCTGTACGCGTGTTGGATAGGATAGGATATTCATGTTTATCTCCATGAATGGGTAAACCAACGGGGTTAACACATGAGCAATCGTCAGATCATCTCGCGCCCACCGTCAGGTTACCGGAGCTATTGCAGTGTGTTGTATATGAAAGACACGTTCCTTCAATTTGGTGGAACCCATTAATCCGCTGAGTTCGGGCAATGTCCATTAACTGCCTTGTCTAAGGACACAGCCGACTAGCTGGCCCACAGTTTCGCACCTGCAACGTTTCGATTGACAGGCGACGCACTTAACCGTTAGACCAACCGGCAGGACAAACAAATAAATTATGCAAACATATCAATTTGTGTGCTAAACTAATCAATTTGTGTGCCAACAAATCAATTATGCAAAGACTTTGTTCACCGAGCACACAGAGACATTGTGTTACGGTGCGACTCGTGAAGGCTATGCAGATAGTGCTTTCGAAATCAACGTCTAATTTTAGTAAATACGCGTGTTAGGGAGATTATATTCAGACGAAGATGAACATTTTTATTTACAAGTTTTGCCTTAAAGTTTGCATCGTAACCTTTGTGTATACTAGATAATAACTTTAACAAATAATTCATGTATTTTATTGCTAAATATATTTATTTTGATCTCATTTAGGCTACCATCACTGTATTGCAATTGAATCAATATTGCGTTGAATAAATTTCCTCATCACTGTTTTACGTTATTGTGTCACTTTTGCATATCTACCGTTACATATTACCGTATTCGTGACTTCTGTTAATTTCCATGGATAAATACCAGAATCGCTATACTGAGACGTAATGGAGATGTGTTTGTGAAATCACAGACTCTCTATTTAAATGTCCACGATAAAACTTGACACAGAGGTTTCATGTTACCTCAATCTATGTGAAGATAAGCATTGCGAAACTTCTTTTCAACATCGGGGGAATACCCTGACATTTTATCCACGATAAGCACGTAATGCTCCTTAGTTTTGTATTAAGAAATATAATGTTGATAAACAGTTCGTACCCATAAAATTAAGTAATTTTAATAATTATTGCGTTTTTAATACCTGAATTTTATGTCCAATTATATTTCTAACTAAACACCAAGTCCATACAAAGAAAATATATTTTCCATTTACAGAACCGTATCTTTGTTTTTAATTTGTGGATTCGTATTGGAAATCAACATTCTTAGACATTATTAGTTTTGTTTGAGATTAAGTTACAACAATAACATTGGGATTTTGCAAGGTCATTTGGCCGTAAACAGGAGCCTTACCACAGTGGTACAAAACTCCTTGTGGCCATTGTTGTTTGTTTGATTCCATTATTTATTTTGCTTTCGATACAATCATTAGGTAGTTATATCTGTTTGTTTATCAATATTATTTTATTACAAAAGCTATTTTTAGGATAGGATAGGATAGGATATTCATCTTTATTCCCGTGAATGGGAAAACCAAGGGGGTTATCACACGGGCAATCGTCAGATCACCTCGCGCCCATCGTTGGGTTACCGGAGCTATTGCAGTGTGTTGTATATGATCGACACGTTCCTTCAATTTGGTAGAACCCATTAATCTGCTGGGTTCGGGCAATGTCCGTAAAGTGCCTTGCCAAAGGACACAACCGACTAGCTAGCAACCAGTTTCGCACCTTCAACCTTTCGAATGAAAGGCGACGCACTTAAAAAACGATATTAGTACCGTTACATATAAATTTACCTATAATTTTGCTTTATTATTTTATTTTGCACTTACAGAATTTAAACATTGATGTATCTCAATGGTAAAAATGGCACTGTCTATCAGTGGAACAAGTTCTGCCAAAACTTACAACATAGACCATGGATCTGCCCTTCTTCAATTTGCCAACCAGTCGCGGATAGATGGTGATTTCAACGATGTCACAATTTGTGTGAACAGAAACAACATTCGTGCAAATAAGATGGTTCTGTCATGTTTTTCCAATTTCTTCAAAACCATGTTTACAACCGAGGTTTGTTTTATTAATTATTATTGATGATGTAATGATTTAAAGTAGAACTTTTGTAAAACTTGGGTTACCAAGCTTTAGTCAGAACAAAATTATGTGCACTTTAAGAACATTGCTTGAAGGCACTGGTATATTTTTCTTGGAATAAAAATTTAATCCATGGATTAATTCTATAAGATGAAGGAGAAGTACAAGGATAGTGTAGCAGTCCAAGATGTAGATTTTGGAACCATGGAGGCTCTTGTGGAGTTCATGTATACTGGACGAATCGAGATCAATGGCAACAATGCTTGCAATATTCTGGCAGTCTCTGATTACTTGCAAATGGAATGTAGGAATAATATATTTTTAACTGGTTGCTTTCTGTAATTTGTTATGTAAATAAAACGTATCCTCACTTATACCAACTGTTGTGCCCACCACCCCATCACCCACAGTCATAGGCGCCAAGTTTTTCAAAAGTCTGGGAGTGCGGCCAAAAAATTAACATACTGGCTTTTCATTTATACCTTACGTAACTTAAACAGTGTTTGCAAACTTAATTGATAGGTATGACGCATGCTTGATTGACCGCATAAATAATTGTAAAAGAACGTTGTCGCACATTTTACCGGTTGCTGGTTAAATGTCATCTATTCGTACGGTTAAACCTAGATACATCTTTCGTTATAAAAGTTTAGCTGCATTGCTGGACCTCACGTGATGCCTAACGCAGCTGGTGTCGGCATTTTTGCTTTGATCGGGCGGCGCAGATTTTTAAGATAAAAAGTAGTATTGAACAAGATAACACTTGCGCTTAAAATCATCGTTGTTTAAATTAACCTGTGGGAACTCGGCTTTTTCTTTTAGTTAATGGGTTGGGTTAGGGATTATATCTCGCCTTAACCTTGGGTTTGAGCCGAACCAGTGCAATAGACAGACTTATCCTTTGCTGTCTAGAGATCGCCTGCCAATACTGGGCAGCCACTTAACTGTATAACAAAACTGTCCTCTTGACTTGGTACAGAATATACAGTTTAGACTTCTAAAGATAGATTTATTCTCCAGTGGTAAAACGAGTAGCAATTCAGTATTTGATTAAGTTTGTTATTTTAGGTAATCTGACGAGCAGCAATTCGGTACTTTAGTTAGTTATTGTAAGTTATGGAGTGAAAATGTTGAGGTATATTATAGCGTTTCAAATAAATGTACGAAAAAAGGGCAAACTGCAACGTTGCGATAACAGTACACAATAGATTTTTACTGGCGTCAGTTAATTACTGTTTAGTACATAGATAATTACTCACGGCGGTACAAACAGAGGCACGACAACTTTCTAAACTAATTATACACGTAACAGATTGCAGCTGGCAAACGCATACGTCGATTAAATAAACGATAAAATATACAAGGCAGTCGAATATGCGACATACATCCTTTCTTCCATGTGTTTTTAACTTTTAAATAAATAGAATCAAACACATGTTGTCGAATAACGACTGCCTTGCTGCAGGAAAAAAACGTTCACGACTCCACAGGTCAGAGAATTCCGTCCGTTGCATCTGTAAAACTAAAACAGGACATTTGGGCGCAAAACAGACACAACAATCAAGCAGAATATTCGGTTATCATTCTGTCTGTGGGTGCGTGATGGTGTGTATGTCTGTTATGTAATAATGAATGAGACGGCTGTCGCCTCCCAGTGCTTGGATCAGTGATGCTACGATCACGAACCGAATCCGGGTCACCCGGAACAGAACGACCACCGACCAACCCTTTTAACGCAGGGCCAATTTGCCTTATTGCCTGTATGGTCCAAAAAATACCCCAGAACATTGATATACACAAAAATTAACTCTATCTTTAGGCATTAGCAAACCGCCAGTACAGTTGGAAACTGTAGCTGCCACTTCCCGCTTGCATATCTTTATTTTAGAAATCACCAACTCGCATTATTGTAGTGAGGTGTCACATAACTTTTGCTTTACAAATGTGTTTCATAAATGGACAGCCGAGATGGTCTATGTAGCACTCTACCAAATCGAGTTCGTCTGACAGGTTGTTCAATGTCCTGTTCTTCCGGTTCGTTTGAGAGCGTTTGCGGAACAGAAGTATCTGCATCAACGGCTATTCTGGTGATGTCATTCTCACCAGCCACCGAAATATTGCCAGGTGAAGATACCGACGAAGCGGTTAAATCTAAAAGTGCGTTGGTTGGCTTAAGACGATCTATAGACACCGTGGTTTGTGCGCGTAAGACTTTCCGGGACAAATGGGCGGAAATTTCCTAATGAAACGTCACCCCACAACGAAACTCCAAACTCTGGGACAAAACGGGATTCCAAAATCAAATCTGTGTTGGGCGAGTCACAAAGTAAACGAAGGGATTCATCTACATCCTGTTCTACAGCCATAGCCACCTAATCAATATCCGGGGTGTCTATAAAAACGGCATTAACATGAGGTCGCGATAAAAAGTCAGCCACCGCATTTTCTGAACCACTTAAATGTTCAATCCTGCAATTAAACTCAGACACAAAGCTCAAGTGGCGACCTTGCCTGTGCGTTGCTAACTCAAGGCGTTTAGACAGGGCGGAGACCAACGGTTTGTGGTCCGTAAAAATTGTAAATGTCCGAGATTCAAGATAATACCTAAAATGCTTTAATGAACTATATACTGCCAACAGTTCCAAGTCGAAAGCGCTGTACTTACACTCAGGCGGAGATAAGTTTCTAGAAAAGAACGACAACGGTGCCCACTTATCGTCAACCTTTTGTTTAAGCACGCCGGCAACCGCTACGGTGCTAGCGTCGGTTACCAATCTAATTTCGGCGTCGGCTATCAGGAAAGCAAGTGTCACGTCATGAGCTATAGCAAGCTTAACTTTATTAAACGCGGCGACGGCGTCGTTGTTCCAAACTAGCGGGGCGCGCTTACCGAGCTTAGGCGAAATCATTGCATTCAATGGAGCCATCGTCGTAGCGTAATGCTTTACGAATTTCGAGTAGAAATTGCAAGCTCCGATGAAACCTCTTAGACCACGCACATCAACAGGAAGCGGAAAATCAGCAATGGCGGCGACTTTCGATGCAGGCGTCTTAATGCCTTCCTTGTTAACAGTATGACCAAGGAAATCTAACGTGTCAACACCGAAAACACACTTCTCCTTATTTAAAATTAGGCCAAACTTTTCTACGCGCTCAAATACCGCCAAGAGATGCTCAATATGCTATTCCCTACTTGTACTGTGGACAATTAGATCATCTATATATATGAAAAGAAAAGGAAGGTCGGAGAACACTTTATCCATTAGCATTTGAAAGGTTGCACCACTATTTCGCAAACCTAGACTTAATCGCGTGAACTCGTACAATCCGAATTGGGTAATGACCGCTGTCTTATGGATATCAGACGGTCTCACAGGGACTTGAAAATAACCAGACTTTAAGTCTAATTTACTGAAAATTGTGGCACCATTTAAATTGGACGTCAAATCAGCCAAAAGTGGGATAGGATATCTGGATGGGACTGTAACCAGATTCAGCATCCTGTAGTCAACAGTCACACGAAAACCCTCACCTTTCTTAACTAGGTGGAGTGGACTGGCATAGGCTGAGTTAGACCGGCGCAAAATACCCTTTTCTATGAGCTTAGCGATCTCTTCTTTCGCTGCCTTTAATTTAACAGGGTCAAGTCGCCGAACACGAGAACGAACAGGATAACTAGTGGTTTCTAATTCATGAACCACGTCGTGCTTAACTGGTTCACGTATCCTATCTTCGTCAAAGGCGGCGGGAAACAAATCAAAAATTTGGGAAAAGTCCTTTACGTCGGAAACCATAACTTTAGGGCGAACAGGCTCGCTTATTTTTACAGACTGAGACACAACAACGGGTGCGGGGGCGGAACAAATAAACTCAGGACGCGGAGTGACAGACTGGGCAGGCTTAGGGCGGCGGTACTGATTATGACCGCGAAAATTCCGCTTATCATTGGCATTAAAACGGCCATGCCTGGCGTGGACGTAACTACTATTCCTGAAACGGTCAGACGGGGGCAGACGAGAGAGACGGCGATTACGCACGTCTATGACACAGCCAAAATGGGCAAGAAAGTCATTACCTAGAATGGGATATCTTACATTGGCTACTTGGAACCTCCAGCAAAAGGAACCTACGCCACGAAATGAAACATTCAATTGCCTAACACCAAACGTCTCGATATTAGTTCCATTTAAAGCACAAAGCTTAGAGCCATATCTTTGATAAAATCTGTCGCTTGCAAGAAGCGGAATTATAGATACCTCTGAGCCAGTATCGACAACAAACGACAAACCATTAATGCTGTCACGCACAAAGAATAATCCAGATTTCTGCTGAAAATTATCAAAGCAAGAATTAGCTGCAAAACGCGCTCAGTTATGATTCGCTGGTATCCGAAACGAGCGCGAAACTAGTTTTTTGGCATAGTCGAGTCAGAACTTATCCAATCACAAGGTTGGACGCATCTATATCGGCATTTCTACCAAAACGGACATGGTAATGGCACAATCTGCGCTGGTCACGAGAGAAATTACGATGACCTGGGCGGCGATTATTACGGAAACTACCACAACGTTGTAATTGCGAGGGCGGCAAGTCTCTGGGGTAAAACCTGAATGACGACTATCATAATTGTCGGGCGGCCGATCATAAACCGGACGCGGCGCACTGTTTGTTAAATTTTGCAGCGACTTTGTGATGCTTTCTAAACGCCTCTCTAAAAGAAACGTTTATAAGCTCCTGCTTTCTTAAGTGTAAGGCACCTTCTAAATGCTCCGACCTACGTCCAGACAACATCGTGTCTGCTCTCGCGGCTAAATCATCAAGACTGAGATGACATAACGCTTTTAGCACAATAGACACATCTGGCGGCAAACATTTTAACAACCGGTTACGCATAAATCTAACCCACGACTCATGATCTCTGTTTGATCCAAGCAGTGATTTCATTTTAATTACAAAATCACTGGGCAAATCTTCACCGATTTCAGTCGTCTCCATCAAAATTTCTAGTTTTTGATCCTCACTATGGCCGTAACGCTTTAATAGCGCAAACTTTATGGACTCATACGGGTTTAACGTCAAAGCATCAGTGCAATTGACAACACGAGTATATTGTGACTCATTTAACGCCATCAATACAGACTCGTATTTGCCAGCCTCCGATAGGACGTTATTATTTAAAAAAATTAACTCTGAACGAGTAAACCAGTGGTCTGGACTCGATTCACCAAAAACGCGGTAGTTCTACCGTTTTAGCCTTAGCCCTAACATAATTTCTAGACGGGGCAAGAGCTAAAGTTTGTTCAAATTCACAAGTTTGGGGTAATTCAGGACTCATGGCGGTATCCTCGTTAAAAGGATTTCGGCTAGAAGCCTCGTTAAAATGGGTGGTGGGTGTAACGTTCGTTTGCGGATATGCAGGCAGATTCGGAGCACGATCGAAAACATCACTAACCTGGCCGCGTTGAAGGACAGCTGACTTGGGTAGTATTGGGGTTGAGAAAGGTGCTTCACTGAAACGCCTCTGTGATGTGTTTTTCGGCCTGGGGAAAGACAAACCGAATTTATGCATGGTTGCTAATGCCTAGATCTTACGCACAACCAACCTGAATCAGTCCGCAAAAGACAAAAGTTAAAATTCTCAGACCTGATAACGTGAAGCTTGGTTACACTCTTGAAAGGTCTTCGTTAAAAAAAATAGATATTTATAAAAAAAAAAAAATAGTTACAAAATTACGATACTCTTGTAGAAAAACGATGTCTTCTTCTGGCTCTTTATCGACGTCTCGACGCTGATCCGTGGAAACAAACGTGTATTCTTGGTTTTCTACAAATCGTACTCGAAATCTTGGCGTAGACAACTTCTTTCTTGATTAAAATTTAAAATGTTCTGATCTTCCTCGACTCTTCTTGTTAAAGCAGACAAAGTTCAAATGTACAGTTTCTTCTTTCTTCTAAAACTACAGGCTGAAGCTTGCGTTTTATTACTTTTTCTTCCGTTTAGGTTGCGTGTTCACTCACGATTCTTAAGGTCATCAATGTGGGAGCTCGGCTTTTTCTTTTCATTAATGGGTTGGGTTAGGGATTATATCTCGCCTTAACCTTGGGTTTGAGCCGAACCAGCGCAATAGACAGACTTATCCTTTGCTGTCTAGAGTTCGCCTGTCAATACTGGGCAGCCACTCAACTGTATAACAAAACTGTCCTCTTGACTTGGTACAGAATATACAGTTTAGACTTCTAAAGATAGATTTATTCTCCAGTAGTAAAACGAGTAGCAATTCAGTATTTGATTAAGTTTGTTATTTTAGGTAATCTGACGAGCAGCAATTCGGTACTTTAGTTAGTTAGTTGTAAGTTATATCTTGGAGTGAAAATGTTGAGGTATATTATAGCGTTTCAAATAAATGTACGAAAAAGGGCAAACTGCAACGTTGCGATAACAGTACACAATAGATTTGTACTGGCGTCAGTTAATTACTGTTTAGTACATAGATAATTACTCACGGCGGTACAAACAGAGGCACGACAACTTTCTAAACTAATTATACACGTAACAGATTGCAGCTGGCAAATGCATACGTCGATTAAATAAACAATAAAATATACAAGGCAGTCGAATATGCGACAAACCTACCATACGCCATTACGGTCATAAATTTAATAAAATTCTTTTTTAAATTTGTTTTCGCGAATTCCTTTATTCACAATCAGTGCACAATCAACCCAAGAAATAATGCTGTTCTACATCGGACAGTAACAGAACCTGTTAAAAATCGTTTTAAACGCGTACACACTGACACTTGGAAGGTATGAAGTAAGCGAGTGCAGCGTTTAATGGTAAGGCTCACTTCTATGTGAACAGGATTGACGCTTTTTAATAAATTCCCAAGAACACAGAGAGAGAGGTAAACAGAAAAGGATTTCATTGAGGCTAAATGAGATCGGGCACTGCTCCGTGTCGCCCTATCCAACTCGGTATTTGATATACTGTATATACATACTTGCCTTTGCCTATAGGTCGCAACTTTTTTTTTAAAAATTTTTAACAAAAGTATAGGTGTGACCAATCCGCCTGACATAAGTGCAAATCGCCACCAAATCGGAAAAAAATTAAAGTTTTTTGGATATTGCAAGTTATTCATGAAAATCGTATGTTCTGCACTTGCGTACATGCACTTATCATCGCTCACACGCATTAAGTTACCAGATGCCGCGCACCGGTGCATATGATCTGATTTTAACACAAAAAGAAAAAATATACGCTGTAATGGGTCCCTTTATTTTGTACAGGTCCGCTAGGTCCAGCGCTAGGTCAAAATAAAACTTCGGTTTAAAGTTAATTTGTTGGCAATCGAATTAGAGTAAAAACGAAAAATTGCTAATTCTAAAATATATTATGTTGATTCTTTCTGACTGTGGTTACGGCGCTTCAGAAAAGAAAAAGTTTTTTGGTCTTTCTTAATGACTCGAGCTAACCACGGCGGCCACGATTGGCATAAAATAGAAGACCGTTTGTCTATTTATTAAGGATCGTGGGCCTTTCCGCGCTGGCCGGGAGAAAAAAAGCTTTTACACGTCATTATTTATTAAAGTTTTCAAGAATCTGTTATATCTTATGTTTACCTCGCTTCTATATTAACCCCTCCAAAAAATAAAATAGGTTGCATAAAAGCGAGGGAAAGGGCCTTTTAATCCCTAGATTTTTATTTCCACCTATGTACGGGTCAACCCCAAATAAACCTTTTTAACACAAAACTAATAGTGCCACATATACGGTGGTGCGACCTATAGGCGAGTATATACGGTAAGTTTCTTTAGCAAGTTGAGAAAATTCTCATATTCCAGAAGAAATGTGTCCACATCAGCTAAAAAAACACGTTGTTGGACACGGTGGACAAAAAAAGCATCTGTGTTCTTGATCTCGCATTGCGCTATCTGACCTAATTACGCAATCACAAAAGTAACACGTATCACAAATACCGAGTCGCTTTATCTGTTCGCATTTGAGCTTACTAGTTTGAATGACAATAGCGAAAAATAACCAAGATTCGGCCGGACAATAATGCAATATTCGGACGGAAACTAATAGTAAAATAGGGTCGCTATCCCGCTCCGGTCCGTCCTATCACTATTCGTGCGAAACATTTCGAAATTCAAAATTATTATTTTTTTTTTATAAATTCCTATTTGTGCAGGG
>CH002947.1:354641-371523 GCA_000149265.1 Ciona savignyi
TTCAATTGGTGATGCATGCAATGACGTAAAAATTAAACTGGGGACAGAACAATGGCATAAGTGAATACAGCAAAAATATTTAATGTTATCAATTGTTGGAACACCAATTGTTTTGTTTACCCTATTTTGCGGTAATAAAGCTAAATATCTGAATTTATAGAACGTAATACTTTTAGCAACTAGCTTGCCGGCATAATTGATATAAAAGTTCTTGTAAACAAACATCCAAATAAATTGGTTTATCCAGCAGTATACAAATAAACAATCAATCCACAAATTGTACTTATTATTACTCGGAATAAATGAGGATTTATAATATGTGGTGATTGTTATGTTACTGATTCTCTTTTGTAGGTTGGATTCCAACGATGAAGTTGTAACATCGATTGAATGTTACGATCCTCAAACTGACAAGTGGAGCATCATTGGTGAAACTGAAGCAAAGTTATACAACCATTCTCTGGTCGCTGTTTAAACTTGTGAGATTGAAGGAAACACTTTGTGGCCACCATTCAGCGTCTATTGCAACCTGTTGATATATTATGTTGATAAACTGCAGAGTTTTTCACTATGGTAAATGCACAGCATATGTTTTATGTTACCATTATAGCACACTGGTGGTTGCACTAATGCAGCAGGATGGACATTGTTATGTTGTGTACATTGATATTCACTATTTCCATCCAAATTAAGTTTATCTGATAAACATTAGATTATTGTGTTGCAATGTTATTACTTCTTTATTTTTGGTTTGCTGTGTGCAGACATTTTGATATTTAAAAAATTAGTGAACAATCACATTTGCAATATATTAATATAGAACAGAGTGTAGGACTTGTGAATGCATTTCTTTATTAGCTCTCTTTGCACCATTGCACTATGCAGCAGATATTTTTATTCTGTGATTTTTCATATAAATAATTCTTCATATTAATTTACTGTCAACTCATTAAGTTTTAATGTAATATAATTGATTATAAACAATTAAAATGTGATTCCTGTCCAGTTTTACTTCTGTATTTTATATAATTGTATTGCATCATTGTAATTTATCTTTCATAGATTAGTGTGCAGCCAATGTTTTCCCATTGTTGGCAAAGCGTGTGTCAACTTTGTATATCTTTATCATAGACAAATGTGTGGCTAGCTTTATTCTTTAAATCAAAGTTCATGGCGTCTAACTTCTTTATTATTTTCTATCCGTTTCACTTGCAACTACACTAACACCCTATTTTGAAGTCTGATTTCATATTTTACTTTTTTTTTCTTTTTTACAAATGAATATACGGTGAATTTTTTGATTTTTTTAAAACGAAGTAAATGTATTTCTTGATTCTGTGCAAAACATTGAGATCCACGATTATGGTTGTAGCTGAATATGTAATCAACACTGATACAAAGGCTTTTCTTGGTTTTAATGTCGCTTTTCATTTTGAAGGTTTTATCATAAGATAATTATCACTTAAAATGAAATGAAATCAACACTTATATATAAAGGCATTAAAAAATGATTATTTTCTTTGATTTATTGTGTGACGCAGTGTAAACCTACTCTACCATTAAACCACCATGCTTTACCCGACATTCTGCTGGAACCAAATATAATATGAAATGTCGGTTTTGTATCAATTTAGACCCAATGGAGGGTGTGTTATGGGTTAAAGCCGAGTGTATTTATGGGACTTGCGCCATGGTTTGTTACAGATGGTAAGTGGTTTGGTCACATGATGTGTCAGTAACCCCGCATGGCTTGCTATGATTCGTCCCTGGGTCGCATGGGATGCTTTCAGTCTCTAATGAGCAGAAAATATACACGCTGAAATAGTTAAGATCACACAAAATAACTTAAAACACACTAGACTAAAGTGCTCAAAATAATTTAAAATATATTACTACCCACTGCCATTGGTTTACCCATGACATAAACATGCAAAATAAAGTAACTCTAAAAGATTGAATTTATATATTAAACAAATTTACACCACCGTAATGTCAATTGTATTAAAATGTTTTTTATTGGACTTTATATACGATATACTTATATGTAATTGTTGTTTTGATTGCTTTTATAAGTCGGTATGCTGCATTAGAACTTCATTTAGGAAATATATTACCCTAATTTGTAGAGGTAAACGTGAATAATATTTATTTTTAAAAATAAACAATAAAATTGTTAGGAAAAAGGTAAAAATTGCTGTACATATCAGTTTAATGGCACATTGTTATTATGATGGATACGAATATTTTAATTGTGTGCGGTTGCCTTGAGAAAAATGTAACATATTTAAAATGTTTATTATAAAGCAATAACAATGTGGTATATATTTTGTAGTTTTTTTACTTGGTAAGAAATCTGGCAATAAGAAATGCAAACGAGACACAATAGATTCTGTAGAGTAATTCGCTATAACGCTACTATTTTTCATCCAATCAAATAAGCCCACATAACTACAATAATTCGCTTAAGGTCAAGGTTCATTGTATGCAATATAATGCCTTAATTTTTATCCAATTAAATAAGTCAACACACCTGAAACCAAAGTCCGAATAAATAAATAAGCTCACAACACATCCTTGGAACTAAAGTCCGAATGATTATAAATTCCTACAGCCGAATATATAACTAAGCTCATACGCTTAGAACTAAAGTTCGAATAACTTCCTATTTAGAGGATTGTCAATGATCCTTTTTATGGTGTGAAGCATTACTGTTGAAAGCATTATCTCTTAGAATTATTATTTTATTATCTCTTTAGCACAAACGCTCGATTTACTATTGTTTGAAGCCTGTGCGTTAGTAACACTGTAATCCTGAATATTGAAGCAGTAATTTTACTGTTGAAACAATTTTTGAATGTTTACCTGTCAACGAGAGAATAGCAGAGAACAATTTAATACTGCAGAACAACCGTTTTAACGTGGCCAGTAGCCAAGAACTGTGTATACCTTGTCATCGAATATACGTTGTATAATAATAATAAATAAAATATTATTTTACCGTAGTAGCGTGTAATCAAGAATAAAATCAACCTTCCGAGGTGGAGTTCGGATCTGTTGGAAGTCGACTGGGCTGTCGAAAACAGGAAATTAATCGTAACTTCCCATGCACAAAATCTGGACACATGGCATGACGAATTAATAATAAAAATACACAGCGATGCAATTATAAACTCGTGTGGGATTCCCACACACCCTACAATTCTTCTGTGACCAAAATATTATCGAGTTTTCAAACTTAAAATTGGATTCATAATTTAAATTGTAGCGGCTGCTTATTGTATATTTAGCACCCCTACTTTTCTTTTATTTAAATTATAGGGGCAATTGCATTTGGCCGCTAGTCGCTAAACCAAAAGGTCACTTTAGGCTGTCCTTTCCAGTTTGTAAAGTCGGTACTTGTCTGATTTCTGACTCCAGTAACTTGCAGCATATAATTCAGACAATAGACTATAGACGCACGGTAATATTTTATTCTGTAAGCTGCATTCTATTGCTGAGAATGCAGCGCATAGTAACGCGGCTATGGTGGCAATATTCTGTACGGTATACACAACAATATATATAGCAAGATGGAAAGAACTTTGACGCCCATCTTAATTGCGATAATGACTGGTATTTAGGTTCAAAGGGCGGTGTAGTTGTCGTAAATACGACGCAAATTACTGGTTAGATATACGTCGTTCACATACGGGTTCTACAAACAATACACGTGATCATTATACACAAACAATTATGTTAGTTCCCGAAAGCATCGATTCACCACATATCTCCCTTTTTCCAGGCTTTTTTAAACAAAGTATTATGCCTATTCTCGTTGTGGTGAGATTCGATGTTGAGGGAAAAATCTTGATCGCCTTTCACAGCACCACGTAGAATTCATTCGCACCTGCAAAAAACTAATAGACCATGGCTGGGCAATCAAACGCCAGGCTACACAATTAGGCATAATAATCTGGTGCAATGTCTGTGAGTGCGTGATTTTGTTGTCGTGAAAAATGCAGTAGTTGTGCCATCTCATAATCACAGCAGCAACGCCACGACATAAACCACAAGACCCATTTAATGCTATACTTTTGCCAACCAGTTAGTCAAACCGAAACGTAGCCTACATATCGGATGATACTAAAAAAACGAAATACAAACAATCGAGTTAAATAAACATACGCTACACGTCGCGGTAGGTTCTACGTACAGACAGTGTGACTCGACGCGGGATTGGTGGGGCCATCGTTACTCGTTCTGGAATTCGAGGAGCGCTCGTAACTCGTCGAGGTATGAGTGGTGGTATAGGCGATACATTGTGATAAGTGCGATCTACGATATTCTTATCTTTAAGTTGCACCGAAACATTACAAACGGGAAGGACAGCCGTAGCTAATGTATCAACTTTGGCGGTACGATTAACAATCGGAAACGAATCACTTAGACGGTAAGTCTCACCCTCTTTTTCATACCGAGTAGAATTGTCGGGTCTATTATTTAAAAGGGAGGACTTCGAAACACATGAAACCACGGTGGGAAGCGTAGAGCGACAATATGCATTATATTTAGGCGCAGATATGCCATTCACACAAACTAATTTGTGCGTACCCTGGAAACGTACGTCAGAAAAATTATTATGCCTAGGAGACCGGACAAGGCGACAATTACGCATGTCTGCGGTAAAACCAAAATATCGTAAGAAATCCCGACCGAGAACGGAATGCCGTACATTACCAATACGAAATCTCCAACGAAATACACCGACGTCCTTAACCCTTTAGAAACGAGATTGTTTTTGCGCAGTTTGCACGTTTTGACCGAGTCCGCTTTGTAGTTCTCTAGCGCCTCTCGTGTTATAGTTAGAGCAAAATGTTCAACACTAGAGTTGTTCGAAATAAAATTTCCAAAATTTCTAAAATTTTTATTTTTTGATGACGTCACTATCTTTGCGTCCACGTCATATTCTTTCTTATACAATGTTGTAGTTTTTGATTTGTTTACAATAGAGTCTAACTTACTTTTACAAAGTTACTCAAAAACAAATTTCCTACAATTATATTATACTTTTGGTTTTATGACGTCATCAAAATAATATTACGTCACTATTTTTATGTTACAGGTCCACCCATCCCAAAGTTTGTTTTCGTTTTTTTTATTATAAGTAATGTTAGAATAGAAATTTAGATTACTATAAAGTACACATTTCTTTTTCTTACTAATTTTCTTTGAAATAAACTATAAATAAAGTGTTTGAACCAAATTGCGACTATAACTATAAAGATACTCAAAACCCCCCTAAAATGAAAAAAATGCAGGTAAGATCACATCCGGGACATCCCAAGAAGCGAAACTGATTCTACTGCCATAGACACATTAAATGAAACGCACATTTTGGGCGTAGTATTAAAAAAAAACGTTTTTAGTGAGACTTCCCCCTCCAAATTAGACCAAAAAAAGTCATAAAATTCAACTAAACTTTACTTAAAAATTTCAAATGCAAAGTTATGTTTATTTTTGTATTTTTCAAAAGATATATTATATAGCTTTCCAAAGAGACTAAACTTTAGCAGTTTGGATAAGAAATTTTGGATATTTTTTATTTTGAATGAGCACATGTCAAAAAAGCCAAATTTGGTCTTATCGTTTCTAAAGGGTTAAATGATATAGAGACTTGTTTATGACCAGACACTCTAATATTAGTGTCGTTCAACGATAGGGCGCAACAAGCGGGATTATATAAAGACATTTCATTATCCATTGGAGGCACAGTTGAAAATTCCTCACTTTCGTCAACTAAATAGTGTATTCCACTCTTTTTATCAAAAACAAAGAAAGACCTAATACGATCGGATTCAAATGTTCGTTTAGAACACAATCTAGAAACGCGTTCACGCCTACGAATATTTTCGCACATGGCGACGACCATTTACGCCAAATTTGCAACAAAAACATAATTTAAACGGCGCGTCAACATTACTACTACACAACAGACAAGAGTATGACTTAGGCGCGCCTGTTTGAATACTTGGCAGGTTGCTGTATAAGCGAAACTTAGGGTCATGAGGCAAAATATCGTTAGCGCTACTAACCATTTTCTGAGACGGTGTCCGTTCAATTGTAAATGGTGTCAGTTTGTTCTTTCTGTTTTCCAACCTGTAAAGTGAGACACCGATATTACGCATCATTGTAGTATCCAAGTATAAAAAGACCAACCCAGGACTACAAGTTTTTGCAAGTCAGATTAAGTTAACCACGTGGCTCTGTATAGCAGTTATAGTAAGCACACACAATAACCTAGCAATTAGTATTTGAAATAGGCAGAAGCAATAACTTAAAAAAAACTAAAAACTGTTAACAAAATAATTTAAAAATAAAATAAAAATACACTCCTGATCGTAGAGAATTTTCTTTCTTCGTTCGTCGGGATTTCCAAGGCGAAGCTTAACTTTGGGCTGTAGCAATCAATTCTTGTACGTTGTTTATGCAGATCCTGTGAGGTGTTGGCTCAGTCGGGTGAATTAGACAGTTCTTAATCTTGAACAATAGACGGTAACGTCGCTCGCTGACTTCAGTTGATGATGACAAAACACTTCAGGCGGTTTCTTCTATAAACAGTTCTAGGCGGTAACTTCAAGTTTCTTTCTCTATAAGCGAGTTTTTTAGTTCTTTAACAACTTCGAAATGAAGCTTCTTCGGTTATACACTTTTCTTCGGTAAGGTTGCGTGTTCATATCACGTCGGGTGCAACAATTTAGCACCCCTACTTTTCTTTTATTTAAATTATAGGGGCAATTGCATTTGGCCGCTAGTCGCTAAACCAAAAGGTCACTTTAGGCTGTCCTTTCCAGTTTGTAAAGTCGGTACTTGTCTGATTTCTGACTCCAGTAACTTGCAGCATATAATTCAGACAATAGACTATAGACGCACGGTAATATTTTATTCTGTAAGCTGCATTCTATTGCTGAGAATGCAGCGCATAGTAACGCGGCTATGGTGGCAATATTCTGTACGGTATACACAACAATATATATAGCAAGATGGAAAGAACTTTGACGCCCATCTTAATTGCGATAATGACTGGTATTTAGGTTCAAAGGGCGGTGTAGTTGTCGTAAATACGACGCAAATTACTGGTTAGATATACGTCGTTCACATACGGGTTCTACAAACAATACACGTGATCATTATACACAAACAATTATGTTAGTTCCCGAAAGCATCGATTCACCACATATATTATAACTAACTTGACTTTACAAAGGTAGACGGGTAGCAGTTTAGCTTTATTATTACAGTTTGACTCCGATAAGCGCAACGGTACAATTACAATAATGCATAAGCATAACCGGCTACGTAGTTTTATAAATGGGGACGGGCTGTAGGGTACGTTAAGCGTATTCCCGCCCCCGAGAGCACCAGAGTCTAGAGGCTATACAGACTGTGGATTTGGAACACAGTGCTGTAAGCCTAGACATCTCCGTGTCTGTTTTTCTCTGATGAAATGAGGTCTTTTATATGCGATTTGGCTCCAAGGAAAAAATGCGATGCAGAATATCTAAAAACGCACAATAGATTATTTTTGCGCTAGATACAATGGTAATTAAATGCGCACTGGATTTAAACGTTTACGTAAGTCGCGTTGAATTACATCGTGAATTTAGACCGTCCTTCGTCATTTAGCGATTTCTTTTGTTCCTTGTAGTTTTCTTGGAACGATCTCACAGCCAATTATGTCGGTACGACATACCTCCTTTTTTTCGGGTTTTGAATAACTTGAAGTAAAGTTCGCCCGGTGGATTCTTTGAAGTTTAATCTTCCCGATAAAGAGTCAACAGTTCGTTTCGAGCACCCAGGTGTAATATTCGTCCATCGTTCCTTGGACGACGAAAATAGACGGTCACCATCGTGGTCGGATGGAGACAAAATTCCTGTTGGATTTTATGCTTAGTGAAGCACCAACAGTCGCGCCTCGGAGAGCTTCTTGCTCGGGTAGCAGAGGACGCCGTGTAATCTAGGCCTTCGATAATTGGCCCAGGCAATATAAAACAGACTTGTAGACATAGGCGCACCTGGGTGTATATAGACAGTCCTGTTGTACTCTTATCGATTGAACCGCCCTCCTTCGTCCGACCAGCAGTGAACTTCCGGGAGTTGTTCTTGTAGAAATTTCAGAGGGTTGTTTAGATTGATGTTCCGTTCAATTTGTGCCTGCCAGCCATCCGCGAATACCAGGTTAAATTGGACCTCCCTCCAGTGACATGAGTGGGGGATGTAAATCTGTTGGTTGTTTATGCGTAGTTCGCTCCAACAGTTAGTTAGCGCCTTTTCTTGCTAAGGTCGCGTTAAGGTGACCGTGGTCCGACAGTACTTTTGAAATAGACACACCTGGTTTGGTTGACGCGGATTTTGGCTTGGCTTTGACGGAACGCTTCGATTCCACGATATGACGCCGGTGTTTATTTCCGTCGTCGACGTACAGGATCGTAAAAGCTGCATCGTTTGGAAATAAATGCTGAAAACAAATAATGTTAACGTGTCCGAGTAAGCAGGACATAGGTAACGTTAGTTATCGGAAGGTTACTGAGTTCAACCACGTTTACGGGTATTCACCAATTGTAGCGGCTGCTTATTGTATATTATAACTATTTTGACTTTACAAAGGTAGACGGGTAGCAGTTTAGCTTTATTATTACAGTTTGACTCCGATAAGCGCAACGGTACAATTACAATAATGCATAAGCATAACCGGCTACGTAGTTTTATAATTGGGGACGGGCTGTAGGGTACGTTAAGCGTATTCCCGCCCCCGAGAGCACCAGAGTCTAGAGGCTATACAGACTGTGGATTTGGAACACAGTGCTGTAAGCCTAGACATCTCCGTGTCTGTTTTTCTCTGATGAAATGAGGTCTTTTATATGCGATTTGGCTCCAAGGAAAAAATGCGATGCAGAATATCTAAAAACGCACAATAGATTACACTGGTCAACAAAAACATAGTTTTTTTTTTAAACGAGAACAAGAACACTTGTTTCTGACTAACATCGAGGCGCTGATTCTGAATCTGGCATTAGTTTTCTGCTAGCACATCAGGATTTTGAGATATGAGGGGTATGGTGTGTAACATTGAGTGTATTTTGTATCCCTTAAATGACCATATTTCTGCCATTAACATGGCTACTAGAACTTCAAAAACTTTCCGAATCTGTAGACCAACAAAGATTTCTTCTTTCAACTTAGCTAGGCTTGATTATAGCATGGGAAACTTTAACAGAGAAATTCAAAACCATTTGAATTCTGTTTTGCCATAGCTTTTACAAAGTTCTTTATTAATCCTAGCTTGATGATATGCAATGGTGGCAATAAAACTTAAAAAAAAACAATGTGAACTATAGTTTAAAACAGATCTTCAATATCATGGCAATAACAAAGAAATCCCTTAACCTTAAAAAAAACTTGAAGGCCAAAGATAAGTCAGAATTGCGCTTTCTGTACTAACTTACTTTGACATCTTTTTCAACCATATTTCGTTCTTTTAACCTTAATGCAATGAGGTCCGCTTTTTCCTTGGAAAGACATAGATCTCTAATTAAGGCATTTAACTGTTTTTGTGAAAATAAGACGGGATCTTCTGTGGTATCAGAATCTGTGCAGTTGGAAGCAGTACTGCTATCAGTAGTATTAAGTAAAGGTAGTGGAGGTACTGGTGGTGGCATTAATTTATTATAAGGAACAGGGGTCCTTACTGAATCCAAGTTGGAATATGTTATTTTGTTTCTCTGTTTAAAGGATAAACCCTTTGTTTTAGTAAAAAAAAAATAGCAATATTGACAGTGATCGTCAGCGTCACGCCAAATCATTGGGATGAAAAATGATATAGAAGGAGAACATTTATATAGCCAGTTGTGCAAGCGTAAGCTGCATATCTTGCATATTTTACGGGATGCCCAGGAATTATCTTGGTTGCCTCATGGGTAACCAAAATATGCCGCATACATCTTTTTGATATCATAAGAGCTGTGTTTTGCTTGTAAACTTTCCACAGACAAAGAAAAATCGATCTGTATGGTTTAAGCAGTTTATGGGCATTATGATAGGCAATATATTCAGAAATTACTTGTAAAAATACTATGTATATTACTATTTTACAACTACAGAAATAACTAATTTATTTGGATACGACATATTACCATATAATGTTAATATAATTCCCTCAGTTCCGCCTGGTATGTTCCTACATTTTTCACTCTCTACACTAACTGTACTCTACTCTACACTTAAAAAAACTTGCAAAAATATCCTTTTATCCCTTCCTTGTTATTTAGAGCTTGCACTTGGGTTGTTTTTCCATTTAAGAATGTATGTTCTATTGTAATTGGACTGTAAAACAAAAATTGATTTAAAATTGTATAAACCAAAATATCTCAAAAACCTGATGTGCTAGAAAAAAAGTAAAATCATTTTTGGAATCTGCATTAAAAATACTTTAAGATACGATCATTAGAATCTTTGTTTAAAATTTGCTGTTGACCAGTGTTATTTTTGCGCTAGATACAATGGTAATTAAATGCGCACTGGATTTAAACGTTTACGTAAGTCGCGTTGAATTACATCGTGAATTTAGACCGTCCTTCGTCATTTAGAGATTTCTTTTGTTCCTTGTAGTTTTCTTGGAACGATCTCACAGCCAATTATGTCGGTACGACAAAATATAATTTGAATTTTTTGTTATGTTTGTCACGGTATTCTGTTATAATGTAGATTGATTGTGCAAAGACCTGTTAATCATGGGTAGGAGAGGTGAAGTTATTGCAGTCAGTAGATGAAAAAAGTCACATCCATGTATTAAGGCGTGAAATTTATGGCATTGTGCACAGTCATGTGAGTCGTATTAAATTGAACATCTCTAAGAGAAGTTATAAAATTTGTTGACACAGAACCGATTTCACATGTTGACACAGACCATCCAACGCATATTGAGCTGTTTTTCCTATTTTATTACGCTGTTAAACGCAGGACAAAATACGTAATTCAACATTTATTACATTTTAATGACCAGAAATGCCTACAAAGTTATCCATTAACGATTGTATTTTCAAAAGGAATCAATCTATTTGTTAGGAAGGATATTTATAGGATAGTGCAGTGGTTATGTCCAACAGGCATTTTGTTTCATATGTTCAGCTACAAGTTTACCTTAAAACAGGTTAGTTACTGATGAGCTATAAATATGATTTTAAAAACATGCATAAAATAACTTGATATTATCAAAAATACAATTTAAAAAAAACTGTTATGAATTCTTGTAAAAGTTATAATTATGGGGGCGTCATATTCTAGATTTTATCCTTGTGAATGGTTAAATGTAAATATCACATGAAAAATCGTCAGATTACCTCCTATAAGAAAGCATTGAAGTAAATGTTGTGGGGATTAGCTGGTATATATCTACAGCGACCCACCAACTAACAAGCCTGTGCTCGGCTGTCACAGTCCCAGAAAATAAAACAAGCGACCACTCTCGGACAGGTCTCGTCGTTTACTAAAAAAATATTTCACAGTCGAACAAAGTCACCAGATACGAGTCGGAAAATAGAACAGATACGCAAAAGGTTTAAGCACATGACAAACTAAAAAAAAGCAAAAGGGGTTAAATAAAATAAAGAACCCTACAATGCCACTGTATTATAGGATAGGATACTAATTATAGTCAGGGCCGGTTTTAGGCCGATTTGACCGATTAGATCAAATTGGGCCCCGCGCCAGCGGGTGTCTTTCTGTATTACGAGGTTTAAAATACTACTGAAACGTAAAATAAAAATTGAAATAATATTCTTTCTCATAATATCAATTTGTTATGCATCGTAACTACGTCAAATTTATATTTCTGTGTCTGCCTGTTACGTCATAATGAATATCGTTGCTAAACAATTGTTTGTTATATTTGTAATATATATATGTTTGGAAGTAAAACAATATATCGTAAATAAGCATCCACATTACCTTTAATTTGTTTTATAGCAAGTATTAAATGTCTATTTTTGTAGTTTGTATGTACTGGTATGTATTTTATGATATATAAACACCCATAAATTTTGCTATGAAGAGTAGGGGCCCCGCCATCACATTTCTAATTGGGCCCCGCGGTTCCTAGCACCGGGCCTGATTATAGTGTCAGGTTGGTCTAGTGGTAAAGTGCGTCGCCTTTCAGCCGAAGGTTTGCAGGTCCGAAACTGGTAGCTTGCTAGTCTGTTGTGTCCTAAGGCAAGACATGGCAATCTATCTTTTTTAGGTATGAAATTAAGTTATTATGTAAATTAAAATACAATTCGTATTATGTCGATGGAAAATATGACACTGTCTATCAGTGGAACAACTTCTGCCAAAACTTACAACATAGACCATGGACCTGCCCTTCTTCAATTTGCCAACCAATCGCGAATAGATGGTGATTTTAACGATATCACAATTTGTGTGGAAGGAAACAACATTCGTGCAAATAAAATGGTTCTCTCATGTTTTTCCAATTTCTTCAGGAAACCATGTTTACAACCGAGGTTTTGTTTTATTAATTGTTATTGATGTTGTATTGATTCAAAGTAGAACTTATGTATAACTTGGCTTACCAAGCTTTAGTCAGAAAAAAATCATGTGCACTTTAAGGACATTGCTTAAAGGCACTGGTATGTTTGCTTGGGAATATAAATTTAATCCATGGATTTATTCTATTAGATGGAGGAGAAGTACAAGGATAGTGTAGCAGTCCAAGATGTAGATTTTGGAACCATGGAGGCTCTTGTGGAGTTTATGTATACTGGACGAATCGAGATCAATGGCAACAATGCTTGCAATATTCTGGCAGTCTCTGATTACTTGCGAATGGAATGTAGGAATAATATATTTCTAACTATGGTTGCTTACTGTAATTTGTTATGTTAATCAATTGTATCCTCACTCTATTGGAAGTCCCATCACACACAGTATTTTATTATATTCCATCCCTGTCAAGCTAAATTAGTTGTTAGTAATTAGTCACACATGTTAGTGATTGATTTGTAGTGTTAATACTAGTTTAACATTTTATAATTTCAGCTGCCCGGATATTGTGCATCGAATATCTATCGGGTTCAATTTCTGTCCAAAATTGTTTGATGATTCATGCATTGGTTTATAGAAACGATGTTCCAGAGTTAAACAGCAAAGTTAACCAATTCATCATTGACAGTTATAAACAAATTATCAGCTTCCATGATTTTCAGCAACTGTCCAAAGATCAAGTTGTGAAGCTCATTGAGGAAATTCATAAAAAGGTTGATTTCGTCTGCTTGTTTGATTATTGCTAAGTGCAAGCCTGTTATTTTATAATTAATAAATCTATGTATATTTGGAACATGTTTTCGTTACAACTCAAAAAAGTGTTTTTTTTTTCTTTACTTACCTTACAAATATGTACAGAATGTTGGAAAATCATTTTTAAAAGCCAAATATGTTGGAAAATAATTTTTAAAAGCCAAATAAAATTATATGAGGGGGTGTTTTTGATTTTTTTATAATAAATTGCTAAATAAAGTAGGTTTATTATAAAATCATTATCTATTTAATGATATAAATAATGGAGTACGGTGAATTATATCTCCAATACATATTTTCCTTCTGGAATAATAATTAATCCATAGATGTTTCGGCAGCGCCGTGTGCCTAATCTTTTTCGGACTGTCGGCAGAACTCGGTCTTACGCGCCACTCTGAATTTTGTTTTGTATTACGCTAACCATTGACATACAAAGTAGATGTTGATGCGTGATGACGTGGCGAAGTGGCGGTAACTAAAAATAATGGAAACAAATTTAGCAATGGAAAATTACTACGGTATAGCATATAACACATTTTATCCACCTGAAATTTGTGCCTTTTAACCCTCCTGTGAACTACAGAAGACCAAAATTACTTAGACGTGAAATACAACGCAAGGTTCCGTTCACTACAGAACTACCATAAAAATGAAATGTAAAAAGAGGACTGGCCACGTATTGCATGCATCTCATACTCGATCATGCGGTTCAATTGGTGATGCATGCAATGACGTAAAAATTAAGCTGGGGACAGAACATGGCTCCCCTAAAATTTAAACAATTTTACACTTAACACAACACACATGACGACTCTAAACTGTACACGAAAATCAAATCATTTAAGGCTCCTCGTCGGGGAATCGTCTATTTGCGTCTGAACTACGCAAGTTTATCGTCCACGATCACATTTCACCGTTATTCGTTCTCGACGTCGCTTCTATCGTTCTCGACGTCGCTTCTATCGTTCTCGACGGCGCCTCCATCGTTCTCGACGTCGCTTCTATCGTTCTCGACGGCGCCTCCATCGTTCTCGACGGCGCCTCCATCGTTCTCGACGGCGCCTCCATCGTTCTCGACGGCGCCTCCATCGTTCTCGACGGCGCCTCCCTCGTTCTCGACGGCGCCTCCCTCGTTCTCGACGGCGCCTCCCTCGTTCTCGACGGCGCCTCCCTCGTCTCCTCGTATTAGCAGCACCAATGAATGAATTGGTCTATCCAACACGGTTGGTGACCTAACTCGCTTCCCGCTTATGTCTCTATGGCCATCGGCTACTAGGATTTGTACCTTGCGAATTTGCCCATCCTCACTTGGAAATGTAGATAGCACTCTAGCCAACTTCCATTGATTTCTTTTAACGTCCTTTTCTTGAAGCAACACAATATCGCCAATCTCGAGATTGAGTTCTTTCTTTTGCCATTTCTTTCTAGCCTGTAGTGATTGCAGAAATTCTTTTCGCCATCTTGTCCAAAATTGATTTGCCAAGAACTGTACACGCCTCCAACGGCGACGGCAATACAAATCACCCGCTTGGAACTTACTGCAAGGTGAGAACATAGGCCGCTGTTTCATAGTTATAAGGTGATTGGGTATTAGGGGTTCTGGTGCTCCTGGGTCGTTTAAAGTCTCCACCGTTAATGGCCTTGAATTTACTATATTTTCAACTTCAGTTAGGAACGTACTAAAGGCTTCGTCATCAAGTTACTCGCCGCACTTGGCAAGTAATGGTTCCAACGCTCGTCTAGCTGTTTGGATTTGCCTCTCCCAAACTCCGCCCATATGGCTTGCGTGAGGAACGTTGAATTTAAAATCAATCCAGTCAAACCCATTCTCCAAAGCAAATTTCTTTACTTGCTTGTCATCCAAAGACTTTAGTGCATAACACAGTTCGTTTCTAGCACCCACTATGTTTGTTCCACAGTCAGAACGAAGTTGTTCGATTGGACCACGGCGAGCTAAGAATCGACGCAAGGCGTTAATGAACGAATCAGTGTCGAGAGAATGCGCACACTCCAAATGTATCGCTCTCGTAGACATACATGTAAACAATACGCCGTAGCGCTTAATTGTGGAACGCTTGTTTCTAATTAAAAAAGGACCGAAGCAATCTACACCACAGTAGGTAAACGGTGCGCCTTCTTTAAGTCGATCCGCGGGTAGATTGACCATCTGTTGCACCTGCAGACATCCTCTGTGTCGCTTACAGATAACACAGTTGTTGATATATCGGGATACTGACTTGGAACCGTGCATAATCCAATAACCTTGTTGACGAATACAGTTATGCGTTGTAGTTCTTCCCATATGATTTACCATCTCATGGCAATGCCTTATGATTAGCATTGCAATGTGAGTTTTCTTTGGTATAATTGCTGGATGCTTGATAACATAGTTACATTCGGCACTGCCTATTCTTCCTCCAACACGTAAAACACCGCTCGCGTCCAAAAACGGATTGAGACGATGCAATGTGCTTATGGCACCGACACTTTTGCCATGGTTAATTCGGGCAATCTCTGCTGGAAAATGCCACCGCTGCATGGTACTTAAAATCATCAACTCTGCTTCTGCGAGAGCTGCACAGTTAATATCCGATGAATTGACCGACTTTTGCAGTCTACGTGAGAACCGCACTACGTTAGCGATAGCTCGTTTTGCTCGAAACCAAGAAGAAATGTGTGTTAATCTCTGAGGCTCAAAGCCAGTTAACGATGAAGTAGTAGTAAGTACGGTTACTCGTTTCATTTCTATGGAAATTTGTTTTTGTACTATATCATCTTGTGTCACGGACATAAATGGGGGCGGATACGAAACGTTTTCCTTCCATAGAAACTCTGGTCCGCAAAACCATTTTGACATTGTTGCAAATCGGCGTGGATGCATTCCTCTGCTTGCACAGTCGCTAGGATTGTCGCTTGAATTAACGTAAAACCATCTAGTGACGTCAGTTATCTCTCGTATTTCCTGTACTCGATTTGCGACGAAAACGTGAAACCGTCTTGCTTCATTCGCAAGGTATCCAAACACCACTTTACTATCACTCCAATAGTAGTTCTCGTACGTTTCAGGACCAAGTTGTTTCTGCAGGTAAGCTGACATACGTGCAGAAACCAAGGCGGCAGTTAATTCTATCATTGGTTTTAAAGGGGCAACTCTAGATTTTCCAATAACAAGCGAGACCGATATACTACCAGACTCGCTAACTAGACGCATATAAGAACATTGACCATACCCAACGGTACTGGCGTCGGCGAAATGGTGAAGTTCTCTGCATAAAATACGACCAAAGTTAGGTGGTTGGAAGCAGCGTCCAATTTCTAGATTTTCGAGTTGTTTTAAATCTTGCTTCCAAAATTCCCATCGTGCACGCAGAATTATTTGGAAGTGGGTCGTCCCAATCGGTTTTCTCAATGCACATCTGTTGAAGAATTTGTTTTCCTTCCAGAACGACTGGCCCAAGGAACCCCAAAGGATCATAAATGGAACTGACTGTCGATAGTACTCCTCGCCTGGTGCAAAGGGGTTTCTTTTAAAGACATTTTAAAACAAAATGCA
>CH002946.1:1255-13367 GCA_000149265.1 Ciona savignyi
GATTGAACAGAAGCAGTATCCATTCCAGATGACACTTAGTCGCAAATCTAAAAAAGAATATTCAGGATTAAGAAAATAAAAAAAAAATAAAAGAAGCAAAAATACTGTGGCAAGATACTCCAGCAAAACAGGAAGGCACCAAATAAACTAAAGTTATCTTGTCTGGTGCCTCACTGTGAAAAAAATAAAAAACGAGTTATACCCCAGGAGTTGGAAAGTACGGCAGCTGCACACTCGAGTTTTTTTTCCCTGCGTCTTTGCACACTTGGGTAATTTCACACATGCTCGTGAGCTGGCAGTATAAATATCGTATAATATCCAACAAGCCTGTAAACCTACCTCTGGACCTCGGGTAATTTACTGTTAGTACGTTAGTACGTTTTACGCAGATAGATATGTTAGCTAACGGACACGAAAGATTGAGGATAGAATAATATGTTTTTTAAGATTTTGGTAAAACAGTAATAAAAAGGAGATTTTGTGCACACTTGAAGTGTGCACTCTAGTACGTTTGCACACTGCACACTTAAATATTTGGCGTGTGCACACTCGAGATCTCGGCGAAAATTGACGTACTTTCCATACGGGGTTATAAAGAATAAAAAACTTCCAATCCACATCATGGGTGCTCAAGGTTAAGCAAAGTACGACAAAAACAGTTTATGATATATAATTCAGTTTTTTTTCCTGCGTTACAGAAATGGGGTATTTTTAAGAAAAAATCTTGTTTAGGTCTGGTTAATATTTATGTCCTTTTTGATAACTTGTTTTAACGACTGTTTGTTTTGCTTTTGTGGTTTCTTTTATTTGCTACTGTTTATTACTAGGGTGATAAATAAATAAAAAATTAAGCAATATATGAGATTATTTTATTGCCATAGATATTGCCCCATAACAATACCAGGCCCGTATGGAAAGTACGTCAATTTTCGCCGAGATCTCGAGTGTGCACACGCCAAATATTTAAGTGTGCAGTGTGCAAACGTCCAAGAGTGCACACTTCAAGTGTGCACAAAATCTCCTTTTTGTTACTATTTTGTAAAAATCTTAAACAAACGTATTATTCCATTCTAAATCTATCGTGATCGTCAGCTAACGTATCAATCTACATAACAAAAAACATACTGACAGTAAACTACCCGAGGTCCAGAGGTAGGTTTACAGGTTTGTTGGAAATTATACGATGTTTATACTGCCAGCTCACGAGCTTGTGTGAAATTAACCAAGTGTGCAAAGACGCAGGGAATAAAAAATCTCGAGTGTGCAGCTGCCGTACTTTCCATACTGGATACCAGGTAACCGCTACAGAGCTTGAACAATTTGCATATTATGAAGCTATTTTGCATATTATGTAGCTATTACTGATCTGTCATTTTTATTGAAAGTTATATCGTTAACAATACTTCGTTATGTTTACAATGTGACAAGCTGGACTGCTGACGTCATGTTACATTTTTAGGTCCAAGAAATATACGCAATTCATGCATTTTAAATGTCATGAATTTATGGTTAGCGACCAAGTGTTAATTTATCCAAACAGAATGATTATACACATTACTGTATGATGTAAACAGACTGACGCTTAATATCCTACGCACAATCAATTCCTCTACGGCCTCTACCTTCCCTACTTACTTCAATAAACGCGGCAATTTCTCGTATTTCCCGCAACATGAAACCAACATCAACAAGAGAGCAGCAACCAATTCTGCGACGTAAATATCCAAGAAGATCATAAACGCACATTAGCTAAAACTAAGAGAGAGTTTGTGCAAAGTTTTTTTACAACCTATTTCAACGGCTTGTTCGAGAGAGCTTGGTGGGCTAGTGCGTTGTACTTCAGTCGAAGGGTTGCAGGTTCAAAATTGGTCGCTAGCTTTCGCTTCAGTTTATTTTTCTGTTTTTAGTATGAAAACACGAAGCAAGGTCTTTAATAATATTTGAAAAAAAGGGAAAAACACGGAAAAAACGACAGTCGTCAAACACGTCTAAAATTCAATCAATCATTTACTATCGGTATATTCAGGCCGCCAAACCTATATAAAAAAATAATAAAAATAAATGTCTATAACAAAGTTATTACACTAAGCATCGAAGAAAATCGACCCATATAATCGAGAGTCGGCTTTAGGAGAAGGAATGCCCGGGAAAGTGTGGATCACTCGACCAGAGTGAAAAAAGATAAAACCCAAAATGGTACTTAACGGACATTGCCTGAACCCAGCGGATTAATGGGTTCTACCAAATTGATGGAACATGTGATTCACACACAACACATTGCAATAGCTACAGAAACCCGACGGTGGTCAGTAAACTATGTATTGGCCGTAGAATAACACATTGTGCTCCCCAGGGGCGGTGGTAAAACATGAATATCCTGTACTTTTGCATCTTTCTTATAGGGTAAGGTTACGAAATATATCAATAAAATCATTCGATAGCTCTTTTATAAATAAATCTAATCTGCCAATAGCGATATGGGTAGTATTTGTAGGCCTGCTAACGGTGACGGATCGAAATAACTGTTACAGACTTTGCCAACGCAGAAATCTCCCGTTTTAAGTATAGCTGAATCGCACAACTGATTAGTTGGGAAATATTACTGTGATATCTAAGCCTTTGTCAACTAAACCAGAGATCTTGGTTTTGCCTATGACATGTAATTGCTGTAAAATTTTATAGCACTGAAAATTAAAATATATGCAACATGGTCAATGTAACTAAGTTTATTTTTGGTTTGCTTTAAGAAAAGCATCTTTATTCATATTCGTATTCACCTGTGAAGATAACAACATCGTGTAGCGGGTGATAGGCGGCTCAGAAAACATACATAATAGTCAAATAGAAAGAAGAACTGGTTACCAACTCCACATGTGAAATAAGTAATGTAACAAGAAACCAGTAACTGGCTCCTAATGTAGAACGAGATAGGATAATCATGTTTTATCCACATGAATGGGTAAACGCATAAGATGTTACCGCACTGGCAATCATCAGATTACATTGCGGTTTGTCGGGTTACGCAGTGGGTTGTGTGTGATCGGAACATTTCGCCCATTATGGTAGAACCCATTAAACCAATAGAGTATACGACAAAATCAATTTCGGTAAGCAGCAGTACCGTACCGGACATGAAGATTTTTACACGGATTTAATTTTTTTTGTCAGCGAAACACCGGTGGCGAAGAATGTCTCTCATGTCTTATGATGTTAAGAAAGTTAAGCCACACTATATAAAGTCTTATTTATAAACTTCCTAACACCCCTAATTTAAACGAAAGGGGTGATATGCTCCTACACTGAGCACGTGATGGAATGCCCTTTCAATTACAGTCCACAACAAGTTCCCAACAATTTTTTTTTAACTGATCGCTAGTATCCTTGGGCAAGGCACTTAACGGTCTATCATACACAACACACTGCAATAGCTCCGGTAACCCGTCGGTAGGCGCAAGGTAATCTGACGATTGCCCGTATGTTAACCCCCTTGGTTTTCCCATTCACAGGGATAAACATGAATATCCTATCCTATAATAACTGAGATAAACGAAAACTAGTTCTAGTAAACCAGGCTTAACTATTCCCCTCGCCTGGCACGTTGACAACTCCTATTGCAAAACCCAACTTCTTACACCAGTACATTATATTATCCAGTATACCATTTGTATGCGGCACTTATGTGAATTAACCTGGTGCGTTATGGTATCTATATTCGTAGTTAATAAAGCTTACAATGCGTGATTGGTAAATGGAGGTCGCAATCATAACAATATTTCACATCTCCCCGTCCATACAAGCTCTCGCATTGACGCCCTCTAACACGAGGAATCCGAAAGTGAGAGAAGGAACGGAGAGAGCTCTCCGCAGCTTCGATTGCTCGATGCGTTTGGGAGGGAGGGGGGGAATCGAATTTGATGACGTCAACCGTAATACTTTGCCGTTCAATCGGACCGACCTGCAAATCAACGTTGTAACTCACGGGAGATATTATTCCTGTTCATTTACTTTGAGGTTAAATTTCCGCTCTGACCCGGTTCCAGGAGGTATAAGTGGCCGGTTACCGGTCGTGTGCTTTGCGTTCGGACCAAGAGATTGGATTCCGTCTTCTCCAAATTGATAAAGTAGATCACAACCGAACCTTTCGCATACCTGTTTACAACACCATTTTGTAAAAACCAGATTACAGGTGGCTTCAATAGGGATTACCTGTTGTATTTATTACAGTGGGCATATATTCGGAACCTCTGGTGTAAAAGGTCCTCTCCAGAATTGACGCCCAATACTTTATTCCCCACTAGTCGTTTATACAACAATGTTAACCAGTAATCCTGAAAACAGTACAACAATCAACCGATTGTAATGGAGCGCTGGATAGGATATTCATGTTTTTCCCCGTGAATGGGAAAACCAAGGGGGTTAACACACGGGCAATTGTCAGATCACCTCGCGCCCATTGTCGGGTTACCGGAGCTATTGCAGTGCACTGTAAACTGAAAACTATAGTTCCGGCCACCTTAAACCATGGTCCACCTAATCCACCTATGGGTTGTGGAATTCCACCCACAGGTGGAATCATACACCCCAGCAAAGCGTGGCAGTATCCACCCGGTAGGTTGGTGGTAAATTACACCTAAAATAGGTTTTGTCCACCTACATTTTTTATCCAATGCCACGCCTGTAAATGGGGTTTACCACCTTTGTGCGTGGTGTTTACCACTTTTACCGCCCTTAGAAACCACCCTGGGGGGTGGCGTTTAACCACCCTTACGCATGGCGATTCCACAATCACAACCACCCTTGAGTATGGTCACAATACAGCTTAAAGAAATTTATTTTGGTACATAATAAAAGCAGTATGAACAATGCAACTATAACAAGTTTATAATGCGTTGTACCGACATCATTCTTCGTTCTATGGGTATCCCAAGCAGACAGCAGATAAACTGTATTGTTTTTCTGATTTTTTTTGGTATCACAATATCAAAAATCCAAAATACACTTATGAGAAGGCAGAGTCCCTCTTCCATATCACTTGCGCTGCACAATTCTTTATATTCAACAAATATTTTTAGTTGATTATCTTTAAGAAACATGACAGGGTAGGGATGCTTTGGTTTTTCTTCTAAATCCTTTTCCTGAAATATTAATGGGCGATCAGCGTTAAATATTTCTGGTATAAAACTGTTAAGTCAGTACTGTAAACAACCATCAATCACTAAAATCCAATTAGTATATATATGCTTCGCAAAAAAGACATTATTAGTCTCTTATTTTCGGAAGACCAGGAACTAAAACCAAACTTACAGATATATGAAGAAAGTAATCAGAATATGTACTCTCCTTGAACGCTTGTGGGAGAAGGGACAAGATCATTGGTATATCTATAATGTGATAAAATTTCAGCTTACAGAATATTTCTCTGTACCTTATTAGGTTCAAAAACTTCACCACCAAGCTAAAATTAAAAACATTATTGATTATGCCTTGAGTATTTTAAAAATCGTAAACCCTAAACAAAAAAGAAATATTTTGACTCACCCTTTCCTTTACAATAGGCAGTTACTGCTGGTGAAGCCAGGTTAAAATTGATAAGTTTCTCTTTTAATCTAACTATCTTGAACTTGTCTAGCGCCTCGATCAAATTTTCCTTGACATCGCTTTTGAATATTGCATTTGCTTCATTTAAAACCTGCAAAATAATTCCAACTGAGCAAGCTGCCACTATTGATTGCAACCAAACTTACAAAATAAGCGAATTTTAGTGCTGGATAATTTCCCAAAATGATTCCTATATCATTTGCTTTCTGGACTTCTTGTCGCCTGGCGATGTATGACCTTCTCATTCTGTCCTCTATTACTTCATAATCTTTGTTCACTTTAGCACATTCTTCTTTAATCTTTCTTATGTGGCACTGAATGCTTTCAGGATCCTCATTTATTGTATCATAACTCTGAAAAAATATATACAGGTATTGAGGTATAAAATGGTATATTAAGATGAATTTGGCCTAAAGATGTTCCTTTTCTAACTACTGGCGTGTGCTTTACTGAAAAAATATTTAATGTCATTTTAGTATGTCTCTGGTAACTGGATACTATTGCTATTGCACTAACCACAATTTGTCTTTTTGCCGGTGAAATACTTTCTATTGTTGAGACTGTCTCTGGAGCTTTTGGTGACTTTCCAAAGCCATATTTTCTTTTCATAATTCTTACTCTTTCGTTGTTAACAAGTGGCCTCCTCATGTCTCTGAAACTCTGACGAAGGCTTTCAACCCATGTTCCCTGCAACAAAATACCCTTTAAAAGTAGGAAAGGCCACTGTTCTTATATTCTCATTTAAAAACATTTCTGGTACACACAATTTATAGACCTGAAGACATGACATTATTAGCCAATTAAAAAGGATAATGAAATAAACACTCACAGTACAATCCTTGCTTTTTTTGTCTGCTAGTTGAGGGTATTTTTGTACAAGGGTAAGGCATACGGATCGATATTCAAATGGTGATGGATATCTAAGATAAAAAAAGATTTTTATATCTGTAGTAGTAAGCGTTGGCCTTTGGTAAATAGTAAAGTTGGGTGACTTGATCATACAAGACAGGCTTTAGGTTCGATCCCAAAGTCTTAAAAGGGCAATTATTGGTAACTGTCTGTGGACATGCGGTTATTCTCTAATTATAATCTAGTGGAATTTTAAAAGGTTAATCCAACAATAAAATCACAGGCTAAGTAAACCTGTCTAACATATGTAACAATAAAGCAGCACAATGTAACCGTTCTGGCAACCTGACTGTGGGTAGTTGAATAGTATGGCTAGTGACTACGGTTCCATGACAACTGAACCCCTTACAACTGAACCCCTACAACTGAACCCCTTTACAACTGAACCCCTTTTAACAGAACCCTTTTAACTGAAAATGGGGTTCAGTTGTAAAAAGGTTCAATTGAACTGGGTTCAGTTGTAAAGGGGTTCAGTTTAAAGGGGTTTAGTTAAAAGGAGTTCAGTTGTAAGGGGCTTAATTGTAGGGGTTCAGTTGTAAAGGGTTTAGTTGTAAGGGGTTCAGTTGTAAAGGGGTTCAGTTGTAAAGTGGTTCAGTTGACTGGTCACCAGTGACTACACACAAAATTATTTTTTTTGTAGTTATTGCCAGGCTTATAGAGTAAAAATGCTTACAACTCTTGCGCTGAAACTGAGTTGAACAATATTTGAAGAATTTTTCTTCTTGTTGAAGCAGTAACTGGATTTCCCGTGATAGATATTTCATTTAATTCCGCTTTTATGTTTAATGGAAAATCTGGTAAGATAAAGTTTAGCAGCCAGCCTTTATTGGAAGCACCTTCTGTTCTGCATGGTGAATCGGGAGTGGATTCAAAAGAAACATCTACAGAAATGTTTAAGAATAAAAAGACCGGTTAAAAAAACAACCCACACTTAAGGGTGCTTTACCTGCACTGAAGTTGTGACTGCTTATGGTTGAAGAGCTCGCAGCTACTGTGACATCCGACTCTAGGTCTTCATCTAAATAAACAACCAACCAGTACAAATACTAAGTCACAATCAACTCAAAACCATAAGAAACATATTTTGATTAAAATTTACCTGAGTAATGAATCATTAGGCGGGCTTTTTCTGGGACGTCATAACTCTCATCCAGAGTGACCCACTCCTCGAAATCATGGTCAAAAATTTGAATATCGACAGCTCTCTTTAACTGAAACACTCTCATAACAGAGTCGTATATTTCTGATTTTTCACAAGTAACAACTTTTTTGTGTTACCCAATTGAACAAGTAAATGAGGCATTTTAAAAAGGTTTATTCAAAGGCTATAAATCAGTATGCTAATTAATCTGAATAAATAACATGGCATTAAGGTTAATTATTTATATTTATACAAACAACAAAAACATTTCTAAAATTGATAAGCTCACAAAAAAGTACAAGGCATGATGAAATTAACCTTAAGGTGCTGGTAAAGAACAAGCACGACATCGCAAACGTATATATATTAACCTTCCTGTTTTTAAGTTAAACGAATAAATTGAAATAAAACTGTTCCTAGGGTCCTAGAGAAAACGTATTGCAATACAGGCTACAGCAACAACAGGCCCACATCCACATGCACCTCACGCTGAAGGTCTTTCTATAGACTAGCAACAACCTACAAACATTGATATGCATCTAGGCTATTTAATAAAATAGTTAAGATAATATAGTCTAACTGAATTTAAGCTTATCTAACATAGACCTAAAGCATCCTAAAAAACTTTCTTTGTCGCTGAAGGAGTTTTAAGTTAAGTTTAGTACTATCCTTTTCACGTGAACCCGCAAGCACATGTCGTCATAATGTTTATCATTCGAGAACTAAAAAATGGCGCAATGCTTGAACCAATCAAATGCGACTTAAATTATTTGTGCGCATGCGCAGTGTTTCACAATATTTTACAGCAACAACAAAATGTTCCTTTGCAGGAGAAATAAACTGCAGCTTTGACTAAAACGGTCAACATTTATTATTTCAAAACGTATTGCTTTAGTAAAATATCAAGATAAAGATTTCGAGGTTTAAATATTCCTATCCTAACATAACAGTTAGTCAAGAAGACTACATGTGTAGGCCTAAATTGTATTTTTTCATTAAATATAAAGAAACCAGGTAGAACAACTTTCGATGGATATATGGTGCGTATATATGTCATTGCATCAAACAAGTTGCTGTAGCAACGGCTTTAGGTTGATTTAAGCGCTTGGTGTCGAGTTCCACCCGTATGGTGAAATAACCACCTTCGATACACGAAACCCACCCCTGGATTTTTAAAACCACCCTATTGATTTTAGTACGTGGGATATAACACCTTAAAAGATGGACTTGTCCACACAGGAGCCCATGTTGTAAAATTTACACGATTTTTGGGGAATACACACCTTAGCATGTAATAATTCCACGCATCGAATTGTAAAATTCCACCCCCCAAAAACGATTCCACCCTTACAGTTTACAGTGTGTGTTGTGTATCATTCACACGTTCCTTCAATTTGAAAGAACCCATTAATTCGCTGGGTCGAGGCAATAAAGTGTCCGTAAAGTGCCTTGCCCAAGGACACAACCGACCAGCTAGCGACCAGTTTCGAAAAGCAACCTATTGATTGAAAGGCGACACGCTTAACCGCTAGACTAACGGGCCGAACAAAGAGTCAGTGAACCTACCGGCACTGGGTTAAAGTTGAAATCTATCAATGTGTAGTCTCCGCCCAGAAATGCTTGCCGAATTACAACGTTGACCCCCATTCGCGCGGTAATACCAAGTTTATCCAGCCAACTGCGAAGTTTGACACAGTTAGCATGGTCGGTAAGAACATCCGCTGTTTGCAGGCAGCCACAAGCTTGTTAGATGGCATTTATCGAATGTCGCCTCAACCCAGTTGATTGATGGTTTGCACTGAAACATTAGAAATAACTCGGTCATATGCAACACAATGCAATAGCATCGGTGACCCATTGGTGGGCCAAAGTACAAGGCCATCTTAGGTTTTATCATGTAATAACGCACGTCCACTGCGTTCCCCATCGACGGGGGAAAACTTGAATACATCATAAGCAGAAATGTAACTTTGATTTAGTCAACTGCACTGCTCACGTGAATCCATCAGCATAAGAGTTCGAGACGCCTTTCACTCCACCGTCGTATGCAGAGGCAGTTTCTCCAAGCCACACTTGTGCGTGAGGTGCCCATCTATCCCGAGCATCGATGATTTGGTTCGTCTGCTATGCAACCTGGATTACTTGGGAAGCCTAACTTTTATTGCTTGTGAGCAAAAAAGGTTAGGCTTTTATTTCTTGCTTATTTGAATTATAGTCGGAAGGAGGTTATACGAGCAAAAGTTAACGCGACCAATTTTTACTCAAAGAACGAGCCTATTATGGTTTTGAAACCAAACCCGTTAAAAATCGTCTGCATTTAATCGTACGGTTGTGTGGCCGAATGGTTAACGCTACCGATACGTAACAAGAAGCCCAAAAAAGTTGACACTTTCCAGTTACATACAAAAATGCTCTTAGTTTCGAGCCCAACATAAATTCGAATTTACTCAGTTTAAAATAACCTTGCAAACTTGCTCATACTGTTTCTTTAGTTCAATTACTTCCTGTGAATGCGGCCAATATAGGTAAGTCTGATATTTCAATGTTATTGGAAAAAAACAGTTTATTTATAATGTATAAACTGTATAAAAAATTTAATGGAAGTATTGGTGGTTTATTTACAGACAATCTCGTAGATTTAATATTTGTTATTCTATTTGAATAAGGGCATTAATTAAAAATTATAACACTGATAAAAACAAGCTAACCGATCGAACGATTTTGGTTTTAGCAGAAATAAATATTTCTAACATAACTAACCTGACTAAAGACTCGGTATAAAATATGTAGATTCGTGAAATTGCTTAGCAGCCCCGTGTTACCGTTCAAATCGTACCTGGCAATACAGCAACCAATCGTAATGTGTTATTATGATGAAAGAGGTTTTTGCTTACTGGTGGAAAGTGATGCCATCAATTGAGTGACCCGCTGTCCGCAGGAACCTACAGGTGTGGTAAACCGTCACTAAATAGAAATATAAGTATATTCAAGGATTGTGTTTATACCCGGGATATAAGAACACCTGCGGTGTCACATTGTAACGCTCAATATATTAAGTCTGACTGGGTAGTAGTGATGTCCCTTTAGCGATTTGCCAGAAGATAAATGCGACTTAACCAGTGATTGGTTTCGATCTAGCGCCTTTCAACCGAAAGGTTGCAGGTTCGAAACTAATCGCTAGTTAGTCGGTTTTATCCTTGGGATAGGTTAAGACAGAGGTTCTCAAACTGTGCGTCGCGACGCCCTGGTGCGTCGTTTGAAATCGTGTAGAGCGTCGCACAGCCATTGCGCTCGAAACTTCACTCATTATAAGTAAATATCCATCACGAATATACGTTAAAAAAGTAATAAGGGTCGCAGTTTTAAATATTCTCCCAAGGTTCCACGATCTTTGTAAAAATAAACAAGCCCACACGTCACATTATATTTGAACTATGTTACTAACGGGCGGGGACGTGGCTATTGTTCTTTTATTGTATTTCATTTCTTTATTACGTGTGCAATACCACTAAATATAACTTTGGTAGCAATAGTTTAATGACTGGTGCGTCGCAAGCTTAGAAAACTTTTTGGATAGGCGTCGCAACCAAACAAAGTTTGAGAACCACTGGGTTAAGACATTGCCTGAACCCAGCGGATTAATGGGTTCTACCAAATTGAAGGAACGTGTCTATCATATACAACACACTGCAATAGCTCCGGTAACCCGACAATGGGCGCGAGGTGATCTGATGATTGCCCGTGTGTTAACCCTCTTGGTTTTCCCATTCACGTGGATAAACATGAATATCTTCTTCCTCCAACCTTCCCACTTACGGTCGGGCGGTATATCCCACTAACCTGCCACGCCTCGACTAATGTTGTTACCTCGCTAAATATCTATAAGCTTGAGAACTCCCGGCTCGATTGATATCGGGTCCGACCAGCAACGACGACTTCCACCAAGATGAAGTCCGCAATATCCTCCTTAACTCGTTGAATCCCTCACCTACTTGTTCGGGGGATAACCTCGTCCCCATGTTATGTGGGTATGATATTGGTTCTGTGGATATCGGGGCAAACGTTACTTCAAATACTGTCCAACCTAAAAGCTAAAATGAACATATCGACCCACCAAAGGGGTGGTTGTAATGTCTGAACGAGATTCATTTATCATCTTTTAAGAAATTACTTTATTTCGATTATAAGTTATATAGTTTGGTTGCGTTTAACATAGATTTGAGTATTATATCCTACCATTGCCGAGTTCCCAGTTGACGTGGAATCGGTTCTCGGTAAAGTGGATGAGCTGTCGGGCGTTGCTAGAGTTCCACTGGTCCTCGGTTCTTTTAAGAAGATTCAGATCGAAGATCAGTTTCCAACCAACGCAAGTGCAGAACTCGTTCAACTTTAACCAGTCGCTTTCTGGGTTACATGGGTTCGAATACTTTGTAATATAATACATAAGCACGTAAGTACATAGTT
>CH002946.1:25456-37087 GCA_000149265.1 Ciona savignyi
AAATTACTATAAAACACTTCATGAAATTACTGCGTTGGGTAATGAAATCATTTTGCTTGGCGATGAAATTACTGCAACACTTAATACAATGAAAGATGTTACCAAGTACTCCAAGTAATAACACTTAGTGAACCTTATTTGTTGCTCCTTTTCCTAACAATTGTCAGTGAGTAAGGTTATACAAACATTCCCTTCACACACTTATTAGCACTACGTACAAAGTCAACAAAGGATTAAATCCAATGTGTTTAGCACTGGTGCTTGTACCAACAGTATATAATGTCTATTTATAAAAGAAGGTTTTTAAAATATTTCGGACCTCTGGATCTTTTTGTATTAAAAATCTTTATCGGGACTGTTGAAGTAATAATAAGTGGGTCAAACTATTATTCATTACTGCATAGTAACACTATATTATTGTATTGTACTGTTGAATAATATTACGAATATATGACAAATGATTAATTTCTTATGGAGCATCTAATTATCCTTGGCGAAACACAAATGTTCCACGAAATAATGATAAAAAATCAGTAACATAGGTTTATTCTACTGAAGGAAAACACAGGAGAGTTACCATACAGACGATTGTCTGATTACCAGAGCTATTATAGTGTGTATTATAAATTATAAATGATAAGACATTTCTACTGTTTTAGTGAGAGGTGTACTTTTGATTTTTAGATGTGCTTAATCATACACACATTGACATAAGTCATAATCATAGTTAAACACTCCCTAGTAACAACTCGTCCACAGATAAGAATCAACACAGGTTATGGGGAGGAGGTGTTGAAAACTACATCGAAAGAGAAATACAACAATTTACTTTGGCATGAAGTGCAATTGACCCGCCATGCACGCAATGTATGGGTGGATGTTAATAAGAAGAACATCATAACAAGCACCCTGCAAGCTGGGAACCGAGAATATAATTTAAATATCGATCTTGGGGTGTTTCTTGGGGGGTTTGGTGAGTTAACATTGGTTTTGGATTTTTATTGGATATGTTAAACAATTTCTATTTAACATAGCTGACTTAGTAATCCAATAGAAACAGCTGTGATTTTGGTTTAAATTATCACTTGTTTACAGTCACGTCTGTTTTTATGCGATTTCTTTAAAACAATAATGGAAAAGCATGATCAGTGTCAGGCTTCATGGGCTCAAAAGTAAATCTCCACATTGTAACACCAGTAAGCTGTAGGTTGAAGATAGCGTAATTATTACTACTGATGTGAAAACTTTGCAGACCGCAACGTGGGGTCCTCGTATGTTGGGAAGTTGGAGCAATTCTTCCGAGGATGTATATTGAGCGCTGTGTACAATGGTGTGGATGTGCTGGACCCAATAATGAGCGTGGGGAACCATAAGTTCGCGCACAACGTTGATGCAGGTAATGCTTGCTGTTCCTCATTTATGGTCGGTTAGCTGGCTCAGTTGGTGTGTTCGCCTTCATCTGAAAGGTCGTTGGATTAAAATCAACATAAAGGTGGTTGGTTGTATCCTCTCCCAAGGGACTTATTGGATGAAGCTTGAATTTAATAGGTTAAATACTAGCAACAACTAAAATCACACCACAATAGCCTTGATGCTACGCACACCGTAATTTGGTGATTGTTCCTGGAAGAAAATTTCATACATTTTCCCATCCATGAGAACAAAAATGGATATCCTTCCTTAGGTTGTTCAAATATCTTCCGTGCGCAACCAAACCAGCCGATGTCGTTCACGTCCGCTGAGTCATTCCTCAAGCTCCCAACATGGCCGACGTCCGATGACGAAGCGTTATTTGAATGTCGGCTTCGCACATTGGGCCAGGATGGACTCATCATGTTCAGTTCTGGCGCCACCAGGTGAGATTATATTCTAACAAACATATCACGACGATCTAACCATAGATTAGGTATTCATGTTTATTCCCGTGGATGGGAAACCAAGGGGTTACCACATGGGCAATCGTCAGATCACTTCGCGCCCATCGTCGGGTTATGAGCTATTGCAGTGTGTTGTGTATGATAGACACGTTCCTTCAATTTGGTAGAACCCATTAATCCGCTGGGTTGAGGCAATGTCTGTAAAGTGCCTTGCCCAAGGACACAACCGACTAGCTAGCGACCAATTTTGCACCTGCAACCTTGAAAAGCGACGCACTCAACCACCATACTAACCGACCGGACCATAATATCGCAGATCTGAGTTTGTGATGTTGGAGTTATCGAAGGGCCACATACGAGGATCGATCAATCGAGGGTCAGGGGTGGTTGCATTGCAATCCACGACGCATGTGAATGATGGGAGGTGGCATAGAGTCAGGTGGATTATGGGTTGTTTCCACTGTTGTGTTGAGTTTGATCATAAATGTTTGATTATTTGTTCATAAGCATCAAGTCAATGGTGCAAGTGGTACAAATGTAAATCACACCATTGACAGTCATAATTTAAGAAAATATTCAGCTTAAGTAACAAGAATGAACAATATAGAGCTATAAGAATAATAACGTAGATATTTATCATTTAATCGAATTTAGTTTTAACATCTGCAAATTCAAAATAATAATTTTTTTGTTAGTAAATTAATTTTTTCCATTTGTTACTAAGAAAAATAATTTAATATTATTTTACTCTTAAAATTACTAGCAAGCTTGGTTACACAACCTACACCTCAGGTTAAAGTTGACATCATCTGTGCTAGAGATTCATGTTGGAAGGAATAAATCGAATATTTTCATTGAACAAAGCAACTCAGGTTAGTATCAGCATGGCTGGTAGGATTTGAATATTGTAATTAAAAAAACAAAACTTTAAATTACACTAACCAACTGAATTATTCTTTGGAAGCTTTAATTTAAAAACACCTATCGTGTAATTGCGTAATGGTACTTGTAAACTTCATTGATGGAGAATAATTAAACAGAAAATTCCTAATTTAAACACCAAACCGGTTGTTTTACAATTTGCCATGTGAATAGCATAAGTGTTGTCACAATATTTCTTATTAGACTGCCCACTGCAATACCCCGTCTGTGGGCATGTGGTGTTCTAAATCACTCTAATATTATGACCCCCATGCTTATAATATTAGCATATTAATTCCACTTGAATACCTAACATGGATATTCAACCGACCACCCTCAGGTGATCTTGACATGATGGGTGGAATGTACATTGGAGGGATGGATCGTGGTTTGAAGCAACAAATGAGGTCAAGTGGAATCCAAACCCAATCGTTCCCGGGGTGTTTCAGGAATCTTAGAGTTAATCGCATGTGAGTGGATGGTTAGCTATCAGCCGGAAGGTTGTGGGATCGCAACTGGTTGCGTGCTTGTTGATTAGGCTTTATTAGCCATTGGCTGTACTTGTTACCAAATGCAATGCTAGTGGATTGCTCATATAATACAACACAAAACTTCATGAACTCATTGGTAGGTGTGAGGTGAACGGACAGTTGCAGTTGTGATAATGCATTTTCCAGTTGAAGAATAGGATAGGATATTCATGTTTATCCCCTTGAATGGGAAAACCAAGTGGGTTAACACACGGGCAATCGTCAGATGACCTCGCGCCCATCGTCGGGTTACCTGAGCTATTGCAGTGTGTTGTGTATGATAGACATGTTCCTTTAATTTGGTAGAACCTATTAATCCGCTGGGTTCAGGCAATGTTCGTTTAGTGCCTTGCCCAAGGACACAACCGACTAGCTAGTAAAACTCGGATGTCCCTACCCAAGTTTTAGTACTATAATCGGGGCTATGAACATGCATAGTAATGTTGTGTTAATTTATGTATTTGCACAGTGCATATATTGTATACATGCTCTTGTGTATACGATTGTACTAACATGGGCTGATTGTGCTAATGTTTATAATTAATCTACGTTCAGACGCAAAACCTTCAAAGACTTCACGTCCACCCATCTCCTTAATGTTGGTTGTCCTTCCAACATGACCACTCTACCGCATGCACAGTCGAGTTCACAAGTGGTTCCCAACTTCGTGATCGTACCGCACACCCAACCTCGCACCTCACACAAGCCAAGCTCTACTATGGTAGGTGGATGCAATACAATATTCGATTTACTGTTTTCTTAGAGGCTTTTTTGGAATTTATAATCATTAAGTTTTGCGGTCACTTTTGGCTCTACTTATGATTTATAAATTACCTTGATTGGATAATTTAAGTGTGTTACCAATTGTCATCATTTAAACCAAATTTATAGAAGGTTTTACTTGCTTTGTTTTGTAGATTTCTGTTTGCACCCGGTATATGTGCTTTGGAAGCATTTTAATCATAACTCTAAATATGTCATAACAGGTCACAAGAGGGCAACAAAGGCATGTTTGCTTCCAACAAATCATCCACAACATTGAGTTGATGGAAGGAGGTCGAGTTGATTTGTCCGACGAGATAATTCGATTCGATCTGATGAGCGACGAACGTAGATTGCGCAACGACAACTCCATGCAGTTCCTCACGTTCAACCTCACCCAGCCAGCCCTACATGGGGGGTTGGTGATGGGTGGGCAGGGGGTGGTGGGGGGGGATGCGCTTGTGATGCAAGATATCCATGATGGAAAGCTCACGTATGTCCACGATGGATCTGAGACGAGGACCGACCGGATTGTATACACAGTGGGCACCACTGGGCTGGATGCTTCTATCAGGACCAAGGTGTTTTGTTTACTTCTAAGTATAATTGTTATGTGGTAGGATATTGTAAGCAAATAGTTAGTAGCAACAGAAGTCAAATGAATATGGATGCTTTTCATATTTCAGAATGTTGTAAAAAAAATTTTGTTTAAAAATGAAATTTAGTCGCTTTTTTGAAGTATCTTCTTAATATGTACAGAATATAGTGGATTTATTGCCATTTTCAGCTGAACTAAATGTAATGATATAATTTGAATAACCCCCATACAGGACAGCAAGGAGTACCACTTGTGCGATGCTCACCACGACACCATCCCACCCAGCATGAAGTATTCGCTCAATATCACTATCATTCCCGTAGATGACCCTCCTGTGCTATCCATACCAGCCAACTATACCTTCACCCCGATACGGAACGCCCGAACCCCCCTCCCCACCCACATACTACGTAGCTACGACCCTGACAGCGACCCCAGTGATATAATCTACCACGTATTATCGGGTGGTGTGGGATGGCACATTGCGAGCCCGGCACGACCAGTGGATAGCTTCACGCAGACCCAGGTGGATCGTGGTGAGGTCGACTTCGTGCACGCCAACGGCCCAGACAGAGTGAGGTTGCTGGTTCAAGTGACGAACTCCAACGCAACCCTGCTATCCAGCACCTCCACATATGTGATGAGGATTTCCACCAAACCAATCCAAATTACAGGTTTGTTGTTATTAAGATTATAGAGTCAATGTGGCAACTAATAGGGGAAAAAGAGAAAGAAACTGCGAACACAGTTGTTACATCTCTAGTTCTGGTGTTGAGATTAGTGGTTATGGTTTGGCCGGCTGGGGGGTGGTTTGGTCATAGTTAGAATTTATATAATTTTTAGAGCATTTCCATTCTTACCCCTTCCTTCCCTTTGTAGTCCATTAATGTGGTAATGCAGGATTATTTGTTTTTATGTAACTTTTCAAGAATAATTCCACAAAAAACATGAACCACATATATCAACCCCCCCCACAGTGAGCCACAGCAGGGGGTTGGTGCTGGTGGAAGGTGAAGCGAAGTTGATCACCCTGCAACAACTCAACGTTTCAACGAACGCTGGTGCGGCTCACGTCGATGTGAAATATCGGGTCGTATCGCCACCATTGTACGGACATATCCAGGTAATTATATTGGACAAGTAATAGCAAGATACAGAACACAATGCATCTTTAACCGAGCTAATTAACACACCAGTAATACAGCACATAATAGCACTCTTGCATATTTCGTGCATGGATAAAAAAGGATATTCAGGTTTATTTTATGGATGGGAAAATGCCAGGAGTGTTACCACATCGGTAATTGCCAAGTTACCCTGCACCCACTATCGGGTTACCGTAGTTATTGTGCGGATAAAAATATTAGTTTTTTATCCTTTCAGTCATTCATTATGCCCCAAATCCTCGTTTTATCTCGATAATAATATCGTCCAAATAATGGTAAAGGTACCTGTGTAAATTTCTACCTGGCACTTCCAATACAACTACAATGTTGTATGATACAACTTACATGAACACCCCCCCCATGAAACATTTCAACTTGTGCTCACCAGGTTTACAGCGGAAATGATAGAGAAGGGGTGTCCAGTGGAGTATGGAGTCGGAGTAATCACTTCTTCCAGTCCCATCTGCGCGACAACCAGTTGAGATATTTGAATGTTGACGCGCCAGATACAAGTGGGAGGTTGATTGACGACAGGTGCTTTGCTATTTCTATGTCTGATGATGTTGTTTGGTGCCCACTGGTGTTGCTTTCATTTTGAATTACCAACTTAATTATTATTGTATTATTCAATTGAACATGATCTTGATTGTTGGTCTGAGCTCAAATCTAAAGCGAAATTTAGATCTTTTCAGATTGGGATCTGTTGGAATTCAAATAAAAATTTAATGAAGCATCATCCTAAACTGCTAAATATGTAATAAAACAGGGTATATATGGTTATAATTTCAGCTCAGCATATTTCTTTGCAACTAAAAGTTAATTGCCTAAGTTTTAATTCAGATTTATTTCCCCTAAAATAAGGCATTGTCATCATAGCATTTCATAGGCCATTCTTTTGTTGTTCCATAGTATTCCTGTGTGTTAAACTTTATATACACATGCAACCTTACTGAATAAAACTAACATAAATGGTACTTGTGGTCTTACTTGTTCCTGATTTTACATACAAATACTTCTTTTTAGCAGTTTATCAGCTATATATAGTTTCTATACAATCCCCCTCCTTCTATGTTTTAGGTTTCACTTCACAGTAGCAGCAGCTGGGTACGAAAGTGAACCCGCAGTGTTTAACATCAGTATTGTCAAAGTGCTGGTGTCAATAAGCACAAGTGGAGTGAAGTTAGAAGCTGGAAACACTGGCTTCCTGCTCACCCAGCATGCACTGGATGTCCGACATTATGGTTTGGTTGGAGTCTCCGACGATGATATTCGATTCTTCATATTGACCGCCCCCGTACATGGGAATCTATTCTACGGGTGATTGCTTGTGTGATTGGGTTTGTTGCCATTAGTTGTTGCTCCAATGTGATCATGCTTGTTTGGAGAACCTTATATCTCAATGATTGTACCACATACTGCAGTAGTGTTACAAACAATACCCACCCCAAGGCCCCTCAGTTGTTACTCTAATGTGGTTGAGGTTATAAGGAGAACCTCGTGTCCCAAACCTAGTTGTATCACAAACTGCAGTGGCATTATCAGATCTACCCATTCAAGACCCCACTATCCCATTCTTATAATACCCCACCCATTCCCACCCTCATAAGGCCCACCAACCCCATACTACCCTACTGGAAAGTTCGTATGATGCGCCGGATATATCTGGCGTGGCGCACGGACTACTTTCTCGGGTATTGGCGCAGAAAACTCCAAAACCATGCTGGTGTGGCATGATTACACCTCCTTTTATTTATGTCAGTATTTTTGACACTTTAAGCTTTATATTTCAAAGTTTTAATTAAAAATTATGCAACTTTGTTTGTGGTGGCGCAAATTAGTATTACTGGCGTGGCGCAAAATTTAGGTTAAAAAATGTTGGCTCAAAAATCCGGCGCACAGAAAACGAACTTTTCAATAGGGCCATACTATAATACAACCCACACCACCCCAGGGACACAGGGTTACGCATATCGTATGGCGGATCGTTCACACTGGGTGAGCTGAGGAACAATCGGATCCAATACGAGGTCGACCTCCCACGCTCCACACAACCCCTGCACGACCACATAGAGCTCAACGCTGTGATTCGAGACCACTACCGATCCCAACCATCCACACTCAACATCACATACCAACCCGACACCAAGTCTATTCAGGTGATTCATACTCGGCTTGTTTCAATAAGGAGAGTATCACGCGGTTGATTATTGATTACCTCGCGCCGAACATCGGGTTACCAGAACTACTGCAGTGAGATGAAAAAAATGATTCAGTTTTAGTAGTAATATATATATATACTGGTTTTATTAAAGCGTTGTCCAAGCACACAATCGTGTAACAAACTGCTGAATTTAAACCCAGTTTCTTATACTCAGCTCATTCTAATAAGGAGAGTCTTACACGGGTGATTATTAGATAACCTCGCGCCCACCATTGGGTTAAGAGAACTACTGCAGTGAGATGGAAAAATTGATTCAGTTTTAGTCGAAGTCCTATATCTACTGGCTTTATTAAGGGGTTGTCCAAGCACACAACCTGTGTAGCAAGCTGATGGATTCGATCCAACAATCTTTCAGCTCACAGTTTAATGCGCTGCTATTTAGACAACCAACCATACATTTTTTTTTACCGAGCCAAGTTCCGAACCCATGATAGGCTCGATCATAAGACTGTTTTTTATGTAGTTGGTATATGTATCGGTCACGTTAAACATTGAGCCACACAAACGTACATTTCAATGTGGAGTATATTGATCAATACATCAGCACCTCCAACATAATGTTTCCTCCCAGCTCACATCAGGGTTGGTGGAAGTGGATGAAGGAGGGGAGGTGGTGGTCACATCCGATCAACTCTTCGCTCAAACCTTGCTCCACAATCGATTCGCATTTGACGTGAGTTCGATTGTTGGTCCATATTGCTGTTATAAACATATATGTATTGATAGTGTTATTTCCAACCATGCTTATGTACCTTGTTTCATTTGTACATGACACAGAGATTAAATTGTGTTTAAATTAAATATTTTGTAGAATTTTATTAAGAAGGATTTGGAAGCCAATAGTGTGGTACACATCTGTGCCCCCCTGACTTTACCCCCATCTCCCCCCCTTTCACCCACCCCCATTCAGATTACCCAGCAGCCCACCCATGGAACCCTATATATGATCAACCCCCCAAATGTTGGCAACCTCACCACATTCACCACCCAGGATATCTTGGAACACCGTTTGAAATACAGGTTCATAGATATTATTTCAATCTTGTGATTTGTGTTAGAGGGATGCACGAAAATGAACATATACATAACCAAAGTAATGAGTACAATATTTAAATTATACAAGTAACCCAGATATTACTGATCGAGATCATATCATGTCTTTGCAAATAGACTTTTAAAAATAGTTCTTTATTCTATCATTTACTTTGAACTCCATGCATTATGATATGTATTAAACAAATCCAATAACCCCCCCATTCCAGGCATGACGGTAGCGAAACCCCCCAAGATTTCCTTGCTTTCACCCTCCACCCAATATCTGGGGCTGAGGAAGCTCTGATAAGTGGAGTTTTGAACATCTCCATCCATCTACGTACGTTTTATACATCACAAGTATATATTACTCACATACTATTATGTTCATATGATGCACTGGTTGTATCCACCACCGAATATAAAGCTTCGATAACAAGGTTGTTGGATCAAAAACAGCTTCTTGCTAGTTAGTTGTGTCTTTGTTTAAAAAACCATAGCACCTTACCTGTACCCAGTGGATTAATGGGTTGCATTAGAACTAAAGAAACATAGCAATCACATACAACACATACAATAGCTTCGGTAACTTAGTTGTGCACGTGTAGTTGTCTAACATCGTATTATCAACAATAGCTTCATGTATAAGCTGCAGTGTGATAACCTGGTGACAGTGGCTAACCAACTTCACCCCATGATGCCAGCAATACGACTAATAACTTCACCCCATCCACCCAGTAAACGACCACCCCCCAGTAAGAGTCGTGAACCAACCCTTCCACCTCCCACGCCGTGGTGAGCGCTTGTTGACCCCTCACGACATCTGGTATCACGACCCTGATATATCCGACGATGATCGTGAGCTGAAGTTTGTGCGTCGTGGAATATCCAACGGGGACCTGCTCAATGCTACAACCCTCATGAAGGTATTCACCTTGTGTAATGTCTCTTTAGTTATACTGTTAAAACTATTTACCCGGTTTCCGATCTTTCATAAGCTCATGGTACTCTACCAAAGAGATAAATAGGTTGTTCATCCTGAAAAACCTATACCAATTTTTATATGTTTAGCGATACACTGACAAACACACTTAGACGTTAAAAGATAAAATGAATGTGAAACCATACAATAATGTCCATCCTAACTTCATTATTTCTACCATCACTAATTATTACCACTGTTTTAAACCTTATCCTTACCTCATCCCTGGTTATTTTTACTACAATGAGTGGTAAAAGCCACCAGGAATCCCTATATGGTGGACTATAGAACACCTAATATAAACACATTGACAATACCTTATTCATTTAGCTGCATGCGAAACCCATTAAGTTTCCACTATGATAAGTTTGTAAGATTGAAGCATTCCGAATAATCAACCCTCATCATCCAGATATTCGAGTTCAGCCAGAAAGACATCGCGTCGAGTGGAGTTTTGTTCCGTCATCGAGGTCGGGATTTCGGGCGATTCGTGTTTTGGGTGAAAGATGGAAAGCATTTCGCGACAGGTGGGTGAGGGGGGTGTATGGGGGGGAGGGGGTATTGTGGTGGGGTGGGGTGTAAATACATTTATTTTAAACTAAATTAAAAAGGTAATACATGCTCATTAAAGACACTCAAATATGGTAAATAATAAAGTAATATGTTGGTAAAGGTTATTACACTTGTACCTAATAAAATTAGGCTATTTGAAAAGTACAAGTTTCAAAATTAAATCAAGGAAAGCAAGAAATTATAACCTTTGTTTCCAAAATGTACAAGCCGATTTGAACTGACATGATATTTATAATGGGTTGATTTAATTTAATTTCACCGAACATTTTTGAATTTTTGAGAAAGGATTCAAGAGATGTCCACAAAGTGTATTGTCCAAGAGCACAATCAACTAGTCTAGCGATTAATCGAAAAAATTAATCGATAATAATCATTAAGGCATGTTAACAGTGCTAACAATAATCTTCTATGCACCCAGGATTATTCGTGGTTGTGGCGTCTCCCCCATACCTCCGCATCACCAACCACAGCAAACTCATGGTGGAACGATCATCATCTGCAGCTGTCACCAGCAACCATATCAGTATCAGCACCAATGTGGATGGATGGCCGCGTAATGTGGGGTTCAGGTGCGTAATGTGGGGTTCAGGTGGGGAATGTGGGGTTCAGGTGGGTTATGTGGGGTTCAGGTGGGTAATGTGGGGTTCGGGTGGGAATGTGGGGTTCAGGTGGGTTATGTGGGGTTCGGGTGGGGAATGTGGGGTTCGGGTGGGAATGTGGGGTTCGGGTGGGTAATGTGGGGTTTGGGTGGGTAATGTGGGGTTCAGGTGGGGAATGTGGGGTTCGGGTGGGTAATGTGGGGTTCAGGTGGGTAATGTGGGGTTCGGGTGGGTAATGTGGGGTTTGGGTGGGTAATGTGGGGTTCAGGTGGGTAATGTGGGGTTCGGGTGGGGAATGTGGGGTTCGGGTGGGTAATGTGGGGTTCGGGTGGGGAATGTGGGGTTCGGGTGGGGAATGTGGGGTTTGGTG